>VXBR01012253.1:42906-82058 GCA_013400215.1 Cisticola juncidis | reverse complement strand
TTTTTTTTTTTTTTTTTTTTTAAATGAGAAGACAAGGAAACCACAAAATCTGTATTTTTCCCACAGCAAAAACTATTCTACCTTTCAGTAGTTCCTTAGTGTTACAACAATATGACTCTGTCAGAAAACTTCTGTTTACCTTTGGGTTGCCAATACACCCAGGTAAATTTCGAAACAATTTATTTTTTTCCTGAAAATAAGAAAATACCAGCTTGGTTCTGCAACATATAGTACATGTTTCTTTGCATTATCCAAGTATTACATATAATTTCTATTATAATTATTATCAACAGATTGAATTGGAAAACAATAATAACATGGTTTATCACTCAAAATAATTGCATTCTAACAGCTTAGGAGGAATTGGAAAAAGAAGACACCTAATGATAAATAAAGCAAATATCAAGAAAACATAAAAACACTACGATTAAATTGTAGTTGCTGTTACTACTTGCCTATGTTTGGAAATATGATATTTTCCTCCCTGAATTTGTTTGCAGAACTTCACACATATTGGAGAATTCTAATTTTCGGCGTTAAGCAGATTTTGTAATGTAAACATCCACAGAAAGGTGAAAGAGCAAAAGGTGAATGAGTTTAAACTCCTACATTTCAGGAAGTTAGAAATTCTCCAGAGATGCAGTAGTTTTTAAATATAATGTTTATTTTTCACTTGCACACCTGCTGCTTGTCAGTTTGAGGAGTAACAGAACAGATTCCTCAGTTTTGTACACAAGGCAATTGTAGTATGAGATGCTGGAAATAATATATATTGTAAGGGGTTGTAGTTTCCTTGTTTAATCACTTTGTTTTGCTTTTCTTGTTCCAGAGTAATATATTGTAGGTGCTTCTAGTTTTGTAGATTTTCCAATGTTCAGCTAAAAGTCTCCACTACTCTGGTGNGAGAAGTTGTGGATGCTTCATCCCCAGAAATATTCAGGGTCAGATGGGTCTTTGGGAAACCTGGTCTAGCAGCCTCCTTGCCTCCATGGCAAGGAGGCTGGACTGGAGGAGCTCTAAAGGGCACTTCCAACTCAACTTATTCTATTATTCTGTAATACTATTATTCTACTTTAAAGGTCTAAAGTATAAGGGGAAATCTCTGAAGAGGTAATTTGCTTACAAATTACTCAAAACCACCTACCTGTAGAAACAAACATACATATATCCATCTGTTATATGTTATACAAAAGTTATATAACTAGTTCACTAGGAACAATGAACTGCAAGTATATGCTAAAGAAAAAAAGAGCAAAACAAAACGAAACAAAACAAAACAACCCAGAAAATGCTGACTACTGTAGACTTGTTGGAAGATATTTTATTATACCTAGATTTTATAATACTAATTCTATACTATATAAGGAATCTCTGATGTATGTAACATAAGATTACCTTTAGTTTCTTTGTATCTTAGTTTGAGAAACTTTTCTACTTTACTATAAAGAAATCAGACACTTTATACTGTCATTAATGCCATAATTACTGGAGACACCCTTTAATCCTAGGAAGCATAGCATAAAGCAACTGCATACTGTTGCATTTATATTTAATTAACCATGGAAGACATAAAGCCTTCTACCTTGACTAGTGATTGTATTCTACTTGGCTGTTTTATTATCTCCATAGTGTCAACAACTTTAGCTTGGATATCCTCAAGATACAAAATTTCTTATTTTGACATACTGAAAGATTTTTCTTTCCTTACTTTTTGCTTAATTCATTTTTTGCTTCTCCTAATTCATTTTGCTCAATTAATNCCTCTCCTGTGAAGAAAGTCTGAGAGGTGAGGTTGCTTAGCCTGGAGATGAGGATCTATGGGGAGATCTTATTGTGGTCTTTCAGTTTGGAAAGGGGCTTGTAAGAAAAATGGGCACATAAATTTTAGCATGCACTGTTGTGATAAGGTGAGAGATAATTTTTTTTTTAGTAAAAGCGAGAAAATTTAGACTAGACATATGGAAGAAACATATGATATTAATTATATCANAAACAAAACAAAACAACCCAGAAAATGCTGACTACTGTAGACTTGTTGGAAGATATTTTATTATACCTAGATTTTATAATACTAATTCTATACTATATAAGGAATCTCTGATGTATGTAACATAAGATTACCTTTAGTTTCTTTGTATCTTAGTTTGAGAAACTTTTCTACTTTACTATAAAGAAATCAGACACTTTATACTGTCATTAATGCCATAATTACTGGAGACACCCTTTAATCCTAGGAAGCATAGCATAAAGCAACTGCATACTGTTGCATTTATATTTAATTAACCATGGAAGACATAAAGCCTTCTACCTTGACTAGTGATTGTATTCTACTTGGCTGTTTTATTATCTCCATAGTGTCAACAACTTTAGCTTGGATATCCTCAAGATACAAAATTTCTTATTTTGACATACTGAAAGATTTTTCTTTCCTTACTTTTTGCTTAATTCATTTTTTGCTTCTCCTAATTCATTTTGCTCAATTAATGATGCAGAAAAGCATTAAATAATCCATTTCAAAAGCAGATGAAAACAGGACTTTCACTCTGAAGGAAGGAGAAAAATTGAGATTTTAGACTCTCAAGGGTGAAGAATATAATATGAGTTATTGACCCTTGTGGAAATTTAACTAAAGATGATATGCCATACTTTATTGATTATGTGGTGGAAGTGTGTTCCTGTACACTGGAATAATTAAATCCCCAGGATGTCAGGATGAATGAGAGCACATAATTCTTGATAATTGTGAATAAAATTGACCTGACACTTAAAATTGATCTTGCATGTCCCTCATTTACCTGCACATTCAGATCAATTTTTGAGACATTAGCTTTTTAAGTTAATGGTATATATGAACTTTATTTCACTAAATTAGAAAGCAGTATTAAAAAAAAAAAAAAACAAACCCAGACAAATTTTGATTTTCCTAGAAATACATAAATGTCTCCAGGTACAGCACTGACAGCACGTGATATGTGCCAAAATGTTGCCCAATTAATCTTTCACTGACTCTTCATACATCCAGCAAGTTTAATAACTAAAGACTAATAATATTCTTCTATATTTCTGTAAAGGGATAGAGGGGAAAGTAAAGCATATATAAAGTTTTGCAAATTGTTGTTTTGTCTTTCTTTCTAAGAAAAAAAAAATTACTTAAATGAAACTTTCTTCCTGACACAAGTCAGAGTCTTCCTTTTAAATGCATAGTATTTTACCCACATTTATACTATTCAGTGAATCAAACAGAAAGCAAGTCTACATTTTTGTGACTTTATATCTCTTCAGAGATGTACCTGTGAAAGGTCACACATTCCTCAATGTCTTTCAAAAAATGTGATGTGAGAAAGAATAAATCCACTGAAGACCATGAGGAGTGGGAGAATATGTTAACAATAATCTAGATTTTATAAATTGAGACAGAAATTTAAGACATGAGATTATCTTCTGAAGACTTGGGTTTGACAGAAACTACAGCAAAAATTTAGTAAAAATTTCTTTTTCTGAAGAGAGTTGAAATTATTTTTTCTATTACTTTTTTTTCAGTGTTCTGTGAATCTTGCCTGGAAAATATAATTTTTTATAGGTTTAAGAGGTTTTTTATCAAAAGATATTTTAATTTTTTCAATTTTTTGACGAAGGTTATTTTTAAAATTTGACTGACATTTAATTGGTCTATCAAAATCTGTGTTTTCTTATAGAGTTAATAACAAAAAACAATCTTATTCAGCTTTATTTAGAAGGAGACCTACATGGACTAATGCCAGTGGGGATGGTGTCTTATATTTAAAAAAGGACACTTTTATTTTAACTTAAAGTTTGCATTTGACCAGATATTTATTAAAATAAGATAATGAATTGCAAGTGAATAACTGAATATCAGAGAGAACTATGTGCATTTTACTGATTTTCTAAATTTGCAGTAGTTTTGGTCAGCTGCAGTCTTCAAATTCCTGGAATCTCACTGCATGGTTGAAGTCAAAAAGTAGTTTTAAATGTGTAGGAGAACTGAAAATACTGTGTTGCACAAATGGATAGCGAGCACTAATGACCATTAGATTCCTAAGTTACTGGTGTTAAATGTAACTGATTTATTTTCAGTAATGGTCAGCAGTGAGAATCTGATATATGCTAAAAATCACTGTGCATTAAAAAGTAGCAAAGGTAAGGAATGTATTTGCAGCTGCCTACAGCAAGAAAAACTGTTATAAAGATATTATTTCAGATTATTGCTAGCATGGCATTCCCTCATGAATAATCGAGGATATACATTTGAGCAAATTATTTACATATCATCAACATTTTTTTCATAATGACACATTATACAAACATGATAAATCAGTCAAATATGTGAGAAGCTACTCACAAGAACTAGAGAATTTTTAATAAAAATAATGTTTCATTAAAATTTCTTTCAAAATTTTTAATAAACTCAAATTGTTGTAAGCTTGTCAATATAACAGTCACTTTAAAGAGACATTTGTTCAGAAAGACATACACAAAAAGTCTACATGAAATACTTAGAGATGTATGAAAAGCAATTTATTTAGGCAAGAAAATAATCATTTTAAGAAATATATTTGTGAGGTTTTGAAGCTGAAAAAGTCCTTTCCTTATAAAATTGGTATAAAAGAGAAAGCATAAAAGCCTTGTAGTAGGAGAAAAGGTAGGAGTTGCTCAGTTAGGATTTGGATAAAGAAAATATCCTTTTTCTAATGTCACAGCACTTTCCAAAACCCAAGATGTTATATCTATAAATATGTGAATAAAAATATGAATACAATTCTTTTTACATCTGTTAATATAACTGACAGATGTCTTGTTTCTGGCTTCACATGGATGACTCTTTCAAATATATGCACATAAGTATATTTCTATGCACATGTATACATACACGTTTATACAACGAAAGTGAAACAATGACTGAGTAGGTTTTGTTCACTCAGCCTATGCAACCACCATGCCTTTGTTTGTTCAAGAAAATTTAAAAAAACCAATGCAAAAAAAAAAAAAAAAGGATAAAACTATTTTCAAAATATGTTCAAAACATTACTAAACATTACTTTAAAGAAATTAGAATAACAGATCACATAAGTTTTCACAGGCTTTGCAAGTCAGAACCAGTACAAAGCAGCCTTACAGACAAATATTTTGAGGCACTTGTAAGTGAAAAACTGGACACTGAGCAGGTAATATGTACTTCAGAGATGTACCTGTGAAAGGTCACACATTCCTCAATGTCTTTCAAAATATGTGATGTGAGAAAAAATAAATCCACCGTAGAGCATGAGGAGAAATAACTCAGACACCAAGGTCAGTAGAGGAGGGGCAGGACGTGGTCTAGGTGCCAGAGCTGAGTTTCTTCTGCAGCCTGTGGTGCTGCCCATGGTGAGTCAGCTGAGCCCCTGCAGCCCATGGAGGCCATAAGGATGCAGAGATCCACCTGCAGCCCATGGAGGAAACCCATGTAGAAGCAGGTGGGTGTCTGAGAGGTGGATGTGACCCCAGGTGAGCTCTGTGCTGTGCAGGGTGCCAGCAGGGACATGTACACCCACGGAGAGAGGAGCTCATGCCAGAGCATGGTTTCCTTGTAGAACTTGTGACCCTGTTGGGGCCCCACTTTGGAGCAAGCTTTTCTTGAAGGACTGCACCCCATGGTAGAGTCACCTAATATTTATACTCAGTACTAGTTTGAATGTATATTGCCCTTATGGGCATTAGGTATTTTTAAATTACAAAGAAAGCAGTACTGTTCAAGACTAAATACTGTTGCAAAATAAAGCAAAAGTGCAAAACGAGATGAGAAGGGACGCAGCCCGGACAGCTGACCCCAACTGACCAGAGGGATTTCCCACATCTTGCTCAACAAATAGGGATGGGGGATGAAGGGGGAAGGGGAAGAGAGGGCCTTTTGAATGATGGCATTTGTCTTCTCAAGTGACCACTGTGTGTGATGGAGCCCAGCTTTCTTGGAGATGGCTGAACATCTGCCTGCTTATGGGGAGCTGTGAAAGAATTCCCTGCTTTGCTTTGCTAGAGTGTGCCGTTGCAGCTTTCACTTCTTCAACACATGAGTTTTCTCACTTTTACCCCTCTGTTTCTCTCTCCCATCCCAGTGGCAGGCAGTGAGCAAATGGCTATGTGGGGTTAGTTCTCAGCATGGTTAAAACACAGCAGCATGTCAGATTAATCAGATTCTATAAAGGATCTCTTGCCATCCCCTTCTAAGGAAATCTGTGAGAATTTAGAGAATATAAGGGATAATGGAATTATCAGTGACTGAATTGGGAAGGATCTGGTAATTCCTATTATTCAATGTTATTTATTTATCATGCTACTACTTTAAGTAAAAAACACTTGCAAAAGCATTACTGGGAAATCAAACGTGAAGTAAGAAGCATGATTAAACCAGTGACTCTGGACTGGGAAGTACACTCTCATTAAATATATTAAAAGTTTCTAGTCATAAATTCGTGTTCATAACTATTTAATAACAATGTCAGCATTCAAAACCATCAGGTTTTTTTAATAGAGGGATGGTTAACTTACTTGAGATACAAGAAAAAAGTTTGAACATCTGTGCTATGATATAAAAAATTAAAACGATATATATGTTGTACCTTAATAGTGTTGAATCATATTATTGTGATATCAGTGCAGTATGAAAGGTGCTGATCAGAGAGAAGAAGTAGTGTTTTGCAGGAAAATGGTTTAAAAGCTGGTGAACCACAAAAGTCTCTTCTGTAACACTTAATATTTTAAGTTGAAAAAGTATATCTGTAACAACATTTTTCTATCTAGTTTAAAAATATTTATACTATTTAAATTTTTCTTTGAAGTAAGGGACCTTTCTGAATCAGAAATTTATTAGAAGTCTTTTCATGTATTACTACATTGCACTACCAGGTAGTTATAAAATAATTCTTATAATTAGATATGAAAATATTAATATAAACCAAGCTCTTGCTTTTTTTTTTAAATGTAGAATGCCAGAATTCTGAAATAATCAATCCAAGATACTTTAAGTAGGGAAAGAAAAAGGATTAAACTAGCATCATATAAGCAGAATAAATTTGAAACCATAACTATCAACCAGTTTGAAGCCTAATTCTTGGAAGCATGTTGAAAGACCAGTAATCCACTTTTTATCTGTTATACAACAATGGGAAAGGCTAGGATAATACTCTGGAAGCTGTCAGTTTGGGAGAGAAGCAGAAAAATATATATAGTTTAGACAGAAAACAGTAGAACGGTGAAGGACAAATCTAATACGAAAACACAATGGAACTGGGAAGGACTTTGAAGGTAATAATGAGAAGCTAACTACAGAAATGAGAGCTGAGTCAGAAATTTCATGAAATGGGGCTGGACAACCAATAAAATTTTAGTCATCTTAATTTTAGAATGCCCAATGGGCTGTTAAAACAGTATATTGAGTACTAGAAAATGTCAGCATTAGGAAAACATTTTTGTTTTATTTTTCTGTTATTAAGCTTTTCTTTAATACTTAAATGAAATTAAGACATAGTTGTTATTTTTTATGTAATGCAGAGAACCTAAAATGTGATTTCCAGACATATGATAAATACAAAAAACTGGAAAAAGTAATGGGCACTTGTGTCTCTAGCATATTCACACTGAGCTGGCAGTGAACCATCCAGAAAGAAATGTCAGACAGGCTGAGATGGATGATAGCCCAGGAGAGAAGATGTCAGGTAAGAGAGGATATGAAAGAGTGCTTCAATAGAGAGAAAGTCAAGACAAAGATTAGTCAATGGATTTGAAGATAAAAGGGAGAATGGATGTAAAAATGGCAGAGAAGAGAATGGACGGGCAGTGTATTTTTTTGGTTGTTTTTGTTAGAAGCCTGTATTTAGAAATAGAGAGCATGTTTACCACAGAGGGAAAAAAATGAGGGAAGTCTTCAAAACAAACACGAAAACAACATATTTAAAGGACTCCTAGGAGCTGGAAAGAACAAGGAATTTGCAATTTTCATTATCATTATGTCACTACTGTATTTGTTTTTTAATTTTTTTTTCAATTATACCTTTCTAGAAAATCACAGAAACATGTTTCCATGAGGAAAGAATATCCAAGACAGATCATCTACTTTTCCTGCAATAAAACTTATTAAGGATTTATTTTAGGTAAAATTACATATCTCTACTAATATTGCCTACCAAGAAATATCAACATTTTTGGTAGTACCAAGTTTTATGATTTCTTTTTTTTTTTTCCGGAAAAAGCAAGACCGTAAAATAAGTAAGAAGGGGAGATGGAAGAAGAATCAGGGGCTTTTTGATCTAAAATGGAGACCATATGATATGGGTATTTAAAATGAGTAAAAATATTTTATCCCAGAGGGGTTTTGTAACCATCATTTTCTGTGTTCCCATATTTAAGATAGCCTATTTTGACCAAACAGAATTTGAAGAAAATAAAATAAAGCAAATACCAAAATACCCCTTCCCTAACTCAGTAGAATGGAATGAATGGAAAAATTAGATTTTCTTTACATCTTCCTGTAAGAGCTATCCTTAAATTCAGGCAATCCTTATGTGGCAGCAATCCTTCCTCGGTGCCCAGTCACAGGGATAAGTAAACATATAACTGCAGTTGTGTTGTTTCCAGCTGTGGTAGAGTTAATTTTTTTCACAGTGGTTGGTATGAGGCTATGTTTTGTATTTGTGCTGAACATAAAGTAGATAATACAGAGATGTTTTTGTTATTCCTAAACAGAGCTAACATGGAGCCAAGGCCTGTTCTGCCTCTAGTGCAGCCACGCTGGGGAGGAGGTTGCTAGTGCATGGGAAACTGGGAGGAGACACAGCCAGGAGAGGTGACCCCAGCTGACCAAAGGGATGTCCCAGACCATAGGACATCATGTGTATAAAATGGGGAGCAGAAGGAGGAAGTAGAGGATGTTTGGATTGATAGCATTTGTCTTCCCAAGTAACCNTGTTCTGCCTCTAGTGCAGCCACACTGGGGAGGAGGTTGCTGGTGCATGGGAAACTGGGAGGAGACACAGCCAGGAGAGGTGACCCCAGCTGACCAAAGGGATGTCCCAGACCATAGGACATCATGCTCAGTGTATAAAATGGGGAGCAGAAGGAGGAAGTAGAGGATGTTTGGATTGATAGCATTTGTCTTCCCAAGTAACCATTACATGTGATGAGTCCCTGCTCTCCTGGAGATGGCTGAACACCTGTGCAAGGAGCAGTGAACTAATTCTTGTTTTCCTTTGCTTGTGTCCATGGGTTTTGCTTTCCCTATTAAATTGTCTTTATCTCAGCCCATGGCTTTTGTAACTTTTGCCATTACAGTTCTCTCCCTAAAGCTGCTGCTGCAGTACAGCTCTTACAGAGAGCTGCTCTGTGGTGTTTTCCAGCTGGAGTGAAACCATAGCACAGGTTAAAGCTGCAAATGAAAATATGAGGTGTCTAAAAAGCAAATTAATGATGGGCTGAATAACTATTTTTTCTGCTAATGATCTCAAAGAGGATAATTACCCGACCCATCACCTCTACTGATAACTCTAGCATGAAAGTGTTGAAAAATTAGAACTACTTTGCTTGAATCTTGCTGGCCTATGAGAAAAATGTATGATTTTGTTTCTGTTTTATAAAACAAAAAACAAAACATGTTTTCATCACTTGGTAATGTTTATTCAATCACCACACACATGTTTAAAACTTCTTAATAACAGCACTTGGGCCTGATTCAAACCACACACTTCATGAAAGATGAAATTCTATACACATGGAATCCAAAACAGTAATTTCTGCACTGTCAAATTTCTGCAATTGATGATAAAAATAGATTAGATCCAGTGATTCCCTGTAAAACTGATACTCATTAAAAGTATCATTTCTATATGGGATCTCTTTGACCACTAAAGACATATTATGGTTTTCATATTATGATCACAGTAGACACTTCCAGAAGAGATGGGTAATATATATATTCATCCATATTTATATATATATGCTATTTTTCCAGCTGGCTCTTCACCTATCTATAAGCTGATTTTAATTCACCTGGCACTCAAAATGTACCCACACTTACCTATTAATATCTCATTATTTATCTTTGAGTGATAGCTCTGGGCTAGACTCTAATACCCAAATTTCAGAAATTAACTCTGTGAGTAGAATAAAAATTTCTTAGAGTATATTAAAACCAAAACCAGTTATGTTGCTTTGTTCCAAATATATCCTGTCACTGATGCTATACATGTAAACTGTCAAGAACAGAAATAAAATACCCCATTTCAACATCTTGATCTTTAAACTAGCATATGATGAATATGATACTCCTCTGAGGTGCCACAACATTTTTGTTATACAAATGATGACTTCAAGAAAGCATCAATAATCTTTTTTCTAATATAGATTAAAAATAAGAATGTTTTACCTGCAAGTTCTGCAATAGCTTTTTTTTTTACTATTTCAAACAACTTCTAGTTTTTCAGGAAATAATAGGATTGTTTCTTTACCACCACAGATTTGTCTTTATATGAGTAGCACATTCATTATTGATGAAGATTAATTTTGCCTGATTACCTTCTCTATAGTTGATAAGAATTCTGCACAACTTACCTTTTGTTTTTGTTGTAGGTGAGAAACTGAAACTACTCTTTGCTGCTATGGTAACATTATTTTATAATACCATTCCATTTTGGCTTTTATACTAAATTTGCTCACAATGTAGGAGGAAGAAGAAAGGAAGAAAACTGACATGATAACAAGAAAGTGAGGATAATTTTTAAAAAAAGAAAACAACCAAAATATTCAAAATTAAGAATAGATTCTTTCAAGTTTTCACTCAGGGGGGAAGGGGGGAAGAACACCATGTAAAATTCAATATTAATATTTTATTTGACAATATTTACAGTTAACATGAAAAGGGTCTCATTAGACAAAAATTTCATTTAGGTATCCAGCCATCAAAATGAAACATGAGAATCAGAGCTAAAACTAGTCAATAATGTAAAATAATTAGAATAAAATAAACAAAATAACCATATTTGAAAGGTTCCAGTGAAAATAAGAAGTTGCAAAAATATTTAGAAGGGTTTTTTTTTTTTTTAATTTTCTAGATATTATACTGTTTACAAATGCTGACAAAATAAGGTCATAGAGTGATAACAGTCAACAAAAATGGTAATTCATGGATCTTTTTCAATTGAGTTTAGAGGCATTTAATGTAGTCTATAGCATGTACTTTACATCATAATAATGTTCGAGTTCAAATATATGATTTAAATGTATGTTTCAATTAAAATTTCACTTGATAACTAGTATGAAATAATGAAAGGAATAATAGTTCAGCGGTCTTCATAGAATATGCAGGGACAAATATTCCAGAGTTTGTTTTTGCTGTCTTTTATTTTGCTTTGTCTTTCTTTGGAAAAAAAGTTTCTCGTGTAGTGGAAATAAAATTGTATTTTCTTAACCAGGAAAACAACTTTATCTTCCCCAGTCTGGGACCAGATTGTGTAACACCTATGAGTTTCAAGAGCCATCTATAACAAACCACTTTGTCCTGCTTAAAGAGTAGATATACCAGATCTAGCTCAACTTTTTATGGAGAATCTTGCCAACCAAACCACGAATAGATTGTGACTGTTGTTTTTTCAGGGAAGACAACCCTATTCCTGTAGAAAAGGGACTATGACAGCCATAGTTTGCAGTGTAGAGAAGAAGTGTGTTACTGTTAACTTTATGGCATTACAGATGTTTTTTGTTTAAAGAAAATAAGTTCAGTATCTTTTTCTGCAATCATTTATTTTACACTTTAATTAACCATTTGGTGATTCTAAGCAAAGGAAAAATAAATGAAACAATTCCAAATGTTGACTCTCAATGATATCTGTTGAGAAAATGCTTTCTTTCATATGCAGAAAACTTATTGATTATAAAGCTGAGCAAACGTATTTTTAGGGTAATGACTAAATCACAGAAAGTGGTTGTGGTCAAACTACATGTGCTTCCCATAACTCGACCAAACACACACAAATCTTTACAAAACATATTTACATACTGTAAATACACATACATATTTATACATACTGTCTTGATGCCACTTATGACTGATAGAATGATGTGACATTTCTGATTTTTTTTCATAATGGAAGTGATGAAATCTTTCCAGTTTTGCATTTTTATTATTGCTAAATAAAATTAGTTATGAAAATAAATTAATAATAACTTCATTATGTCTACAGCAAGAAAAACTCTAATTCAATTTCAAAAGTTTCATTTGGGTGTCATACTTTCTATATTTCTGCAACATTTCCTTCAGCACAAGTGTATTGAGATTTTTTTTTTTTTACTGGACCTATTTTATTCAAATAATTTTCAAATTATTTGAAAATATCTTCCATCCATCCAAAAATGCATTTTTTCATATTTAACTATCTGAAGGAACAATCAGACAAATAAGAAAACACTTGGATCTAAATAGAAACACATAGTACTATCAGAACCTCCTTGTCACCTCCAGATGAATGCAAGGTTGATCTTTTTTTTAGATTCTCAGAACCATGTCAACAGGGAATTGCATGCAATATTTGGAGCATACACTACTTCAGGGCATGAAGGTTCTAAAAATAAAAGCTGACACTATTGTAGTGTGCTTAAATGTGATTGACAAGAGCAGTGAAGTCATAAAGAATAAGACAAAATTGTTATGACACTAGGCAAGCTGCTTAAACAATGACCGAGAAAGAGTTACATTTTTATTCTGGCATTTTTTCCCCTATGCATCCCAGAAATGGTCACTATGAAATTGTAAGGCTCATAGATACATTTTTTCTTTTGTTTCCCCAGATAAAAACAGTCATTCCATAAGACATTTAAGAAATCCATATTTCTTCAAAAAGAGGCATTCTATAAAATTTTATCTTTCACTGAAAAGTGCATTACTATTCCATAACATTCATTAAGACAGAAGTTTCAAACCCAGAAACATTCAGGTTTTAGAATTCCTCTTCTATTCTAGTGAATTCTTCATGGTTCCTAAGAAGGGAAGTGAGCTATACAATATAGGGTTAAAAAAGACAAAACGAATTCTTAACATTTGGTTGAGTTGTTTAGAATCAACTTGAATTGATACTTTCAATGACAAATCCCTTCCTCAAGAAGAAAATTTGGTGGGGTTTGGGGATGTTTGGGGTTTTTTTCTAATTTTTTTTCCTGTTTGGCCTAATATAATAATTTACATTCTCTTATGCTCCTGAGTAGCTCCTGTGTAGTTTTTTATTACACCTGCAGGTATCACCATACAATAAAATGTGGGAAAATGAGATCAGACTAAGATAATACAAGTTTTTATTTTTACCACTGACATGGTTTCAGCTGGGACAGTTAATTTCTTCTCACTATCTGGTACAGTGCTGTGTTTTGGATTCAGAATGAGAAAAATGTTGGGTTTGGGTTTTTGACAAACACTGATGTTTTGTTTTTTGTTGAGTCGTGTTTATCCTAAGTCAGGGACTGGAGATTTTTTGTGTGGGTGAGAGGTAGAACACATCTGGTTTGTGTGGCCAGGTTTTGGTAGTGGGAGAGGTTCTACAGGAGTAGCTTCTGTGAGAAGTTGCCAGAAGCTTTCCCTTGGTCTGGCAGAGACAATGCCAGCTGGTTCCATGACGAATCCTTCGCTGTCCAAGGCCAAGCCAATCAGAGATGGCAGAATATTGTCATGGTTTAAGAAACACATTTCTGAGTTTTTTGTTCCCACTGAAACACTCCAAACCATGTGTCACTTGATTATTCTGCCTCCTGCTCACCCTCCTGCTGCAGTGGGCTGGAAACAAGAATTGGAGGCACAAAAGATAAAAATCACTGGTTGAGATAAAAACAATTTACTGAAAACAGCAACAAAATAAGACAATGAACAGTACCAGGAACAATGCTAATGACAAAGTGTACAAGAAAAAAGGTGACTGAACCCACTCACTATTGCTTATGCCCCATAGAAGACCCCTGACAGTGCCTGGCTGCTCCCTCAGCCACACTACACAACCCAGAACGGAGCTCTTTCCTCATCTCTGAAAAATGATGTGAGGTTGTATAGAATGAACTCAAGTCCTAGCCATGCCCCATTCTGGCTACAACAAAATTTAAGCCTGTCCTGGCTGGAACCAGGACACATATTTAAGGAGAAAAGCAAAAGATACAGTGCAGAAGTAATTGTCCTCAGAGAAGTGCGAGGTGTGTATATGTGAGATGAACATCTCTACAGACACCAGGGTCAGTGGAGAAGGACAAGGAGTCCTCCAGGTGCCGTAGCTGAGATTACCCTGCAGCCCATGGAGCTGTGCCCATGGAGGTCCACAGGGATGCAGAGATCCACTGCAGCCATGCAGGAGACCCACACCAGAGGTCGTGGATGCCTGAAGAAGGCTGTGACCCATGGGTAGCCTGCACTGGAGCAGGCCTCACGTGGGGACCTGCAGACCCATGCAGAGAGAAGTCCATGTTGGAGCAGGTCTCTTGGTAGGACCTGTGACCCCCTGTGGGACCCATGCTGGAGCAGGCTGTTTTGGAAGGACTGCACCCTGTGATAATGTGACCCATGTTGCAGCCGTTTGTGAACTGTGGCCTGTGGAAAGAATTCACATTGCAGAAGTTCATGGAGAACTGTTTCCCATGGAAGGGACCTCACATTTGAACATGGGAAATAATAATCTCCCTGGGCAGTGGCAGAAACAACCTGTGATGAACTGACCATAACCCCCATTCCCTGTCTCCCTGCACTGCTGGAGGAGAGGAGGTAGAGCCCAAGAAAGAGGGAGAGGTGGGGGAAAGGTGTTTTAAAGCTGCTCTGATTCCAACTGGTGATAAATTCAATTAAAGTCTGCTTTGCCCTTGATAGTATTTGGCTTGTGATTTCTTCCTGTCCTTATCTCAACTTAGGAACCTTTCATTGCATTTTCTCTGCTTTATCCAGTTGTGGAGGGGAGTGATAAAGCAGCTTGGTGGTTACCTGGCATCCAGACAGGGTCAGCCCACCATAACAGCATTTGTAGGACAGTGGCAGTTGTGATTGTGGACTTAATAGAAAAAAAATAGCAACATACATGTAACAATTTACATTTGATCATTGCAGGAAATGTTCATATTTACATATAAAAATATGCACAGAGAAATGTGCAATAGAAAAAGTTTGGAAAAGATGAATGGGAAAGGAACTGAACTCCAGTTTCTTATTTTAATTTACTAAAACTGAAACTTTCCATTAACATATCTCCTTCTTCAGGTTTTTATATTTAATTTTCTCACATACTGCTAGTCCCAGAGCTGAAATGTCTATTTAAAACTTTTTGTTTATAATTTGATACTACCAGAGCAAGCAGCACCTGCTGATTCCCAGGGTACACCAATAAGTGCAGTCTGCAGGCTGAAACAGCTGGCACCACTATTTAACATGATCAGGATTTACATTTAAAATGTAATCGGTATTATATTATGTTTCAGTAAGTACTTTTCATCATGTGACCATCTGTTTCTGCAGTTGCAATTTTGTGCTTCCCTTGATAGCTGTCCTCAAAAAAACCACAAAAAAATCAAACCCAAAGCACAAAAAATCAAAAACCATGCTGGGTATTCTATACTAAAGCTCTTTACTGAGCACTAAGGAACAAAACTGCCTAACATGGTTTAGTCCTGATGAGCAGCTCACCACCACACAGCCACTCGCTCACTTGCCAAGTGGGATGGGGAAGAAAATCCAAAGGGTAAAATCAGAAAAATTCAAGGGCAGAGGTAAACTCAATTTAAAAATTACCAAAGGCTGTACATGCAAGCAAAACAAATCAAGAATTTATTCACCTCTTCTCATGGGCAAACAGGAAAGCAAGGCTCCATCACATGTAACCATTGCTTGGAAAGAAAACCCCATCACTCCAAATATCCTCCTTCCTCCTCCTTTCCCCAGCTTCAGTTTGTGTCACCTGTCACTGCTGTGATCCCTCTGAAATCCTTGTGCACCCCCAGCATGTGCAGTGATGGGGCAGCATAGGAGGCAGGAAAGGCCCTGATGTCTTATAAGCACTAAATAATTAAATAATGAAGACATTCCTGTGCTATCAAGATTGTTTTCTTGACAAATCCAAAGCATTACACCATACAAGCTAAATGAAGAAAAGTTACCTCTCTATCCCAGCCAAAAAACAGTAAACTTAAGAACAAACATTGGCTTCTTAAATACGACAAAGGGTATCATTACCATTTCACAATCAGGCCCAAACAATATTAAGTAACATAGCTGAAAACTGACATCTGAAATTTACTAATTCATAGCATCAGAAAATTAAAAAATAACAAAGCCCAGAACATTGGCCACAAGAGGCTGACAGACAGAAATGGTCCAATAACACTTATAAATTATTTCCTGACTATGACACATGGAGAATTTGAATATATTCCTGGGAAGTGGAGAACATGAATATGAGTTCTCTTAGAGAGAAGATGATTTCCGTTACTGGAAAGAACTGCAATCAGTTACCTATTGGCCAACAAAGGTAAAATGTGCTAAGTGGCAGTACCACCACTTCAAAAGAAAAAGTGTTTTGCTTTCTTTAAAGACAAGTCATATGCACTAACTCTAAGAGTAAAATTGCAGAGCAAAGGAAGCTCTGGCTCCAACACTCTAAGGTTCGAAGGGGAGATCACATAACTGTGTCTTAGAAATGCCAAAAAATTTTGAAACTGAACAGAAAGAAATTGAAAATCCTATATATGGGTCATATGGCCTACTAAGGCCCCATTAATCGAAATATAACAAAACCATTAAATTTTTAGCAATGTTCTTGAAATTTTAGGAAAAAAAATCTAAAACAATTCAATTATTTTTTTAATGTAAAGCAGAAAAATAGTGTCCTGTACTGCTTCCATTTCTTACAGATGAAAAGAATCTTGATGATCTTGAAAATTTCTTCCAACCTAGTGATTCTGGGAAATTACTTCACACAAGAATGTGAAATTATTGTGTTAATCCTGACAAAGAAACAAATAGCTATTCTGCTCTTCTGCAATCAGGAAAAGGGAAAAGTTCTATCAGAGCATTACAGTTCTGTTCAGCGTGAGATACTGTGAAAATTGCTAGCCAGTGACAAAGTCTTGCCAGCTGCAGACAATTTGTGTTTTGAGGTAATTTTGGTGATGCTGCAGACTGATACAGATATTCCATAGCAGTAATTTTTGGTAGGTCTGGTCTGATCCTGTTGCCATGAGTTTTTTCCTAGCTGGCTGAGCGTTTCATATTAAGCAGAAGGTTTGTACCTTCTCACACTCTTTTCATGTAAACATCAGCTATGTTCTATAAACATAGAATTTGTTTTCACATTCTATGCTGGGACAAACAAGACTGTGTGACAACCTCCTGGGCCAATGTAGTTAAGAGGTGGGAATACCGCCCTCCAATCCATGGTCACTTTGCTACAAGTATATTATAGCGAGAATAAAGAAAGGGCGGGGAGTCTTCTGGTCTCCTGCCCTGCTGCTCTGAACCCAGATCTGCTGTCTCAGAGTCTCCTTATCTAGCAAGGCTCACAGTGATGTGATCCCATGGACTGAATGTCATTTAGCAACTGGAGCATTAAGTGGTATTTTTTTGGTGCATCTTTTAATTTGATTTCAGCCATGATAAGTGGAGGCAGTTGAGGGATTTTCTTCGAGAGCACAATTCTGACACCAAAAGGAAAAAGAAAATAATAGATCTATATATATGAAAATACCTTTAATGATCCTCTTGTAAAGCCAGAAATGTATTACCTTTGCTGTATTTGAATTTTTAGTGCCAGTAGCAATATTCAGAATTTTGTGAGCCTGAGTAAAGTTGAACTATAATAAAAATTGAAAAAAATTATATAATCAAAGTTTAGAAAAAGAAAACATCATTTTACTGAATTGCTCTTTAAAACCCTGTAAAAAGAAAATTTCTTCATTCTGACTATCAAAGCTTTAAAAATTTACCTTCGTAACAAAACTTGACTGAATCAAAGACTGATGGCCCAAAACACGACACAGCAGTCATCATAATGCCTATTTTTATGGTATGTTCTTCACACACATTTCCAAAGCTTTCTGTGGCAATTGCATTCATTATATGCACAGCAGACAGCTTGCCAACTTTAATTACAATCCACATGCAATTACAAGTTAGTTGTTGAACAAACAGGAGACTCTCAGTGAATGTATAATCAAGTGTTTGGTTATATTAAAAGTGGATTTTTGGGCTAGTAAGGGATTATTTCCTTTATTTCATTAGTGTGGTGATAACATTTCTATTTACCTACACTTAAATGTCTTTCATGGCCTTCTTTAATGGCTCTTCTGTTGTTTTTCAGTTCTGCTGCAAATTCCTTAAAATTAAAAAGAAAATGTAAACATTTAGATTACTTTAACAAAGACCAAGGAAAAAAAAGTGCAAATACGTAAATAATCAAGTCCCCAAGCAACAAAACTCATTCATGATTTGTCCTACTGTATGCCCTCATGTGGTGCTTTATTTGGAATTTAGTCCTCATGATTGCAGAAATGGGGATAAACAGAATTTCTTATTCAATGGCTAGGGATGCTCAGGTAGGTAATACAAATATCTACCTCAAGGTCATGATCGCTTCTGCTGAGAACTAGAAGAAACAGTATTTGTCAAGTCTCCTCTTCCCAAAAGCTAGACCTTGGAGCTTCATACTGAAAAGCAAAAGAATTTGCAATATTTAGTTTCTGTCTTTCTGTATTAGTATTTAGTATTTTAGTATTAGTATTTACTCCCCAAGAAATTCTCCTGAAATTCTGCAGCTTCTAACAGAAAATATCCCTTGAATATTAAAAAAAGCATTAGAAGAGTTGCCTAATAGATCTAAAATAGCTTATGAAACCTAGGTGAATATTTACTTTCAAAAAAAATTGCAAGTATATAAAATGACTCATGGTCAAATGATTAAGGAGTTGGAATGGACCTTAAAGATCATCTAGTTCCAACTCCCCTGCCATGAGCAGGGACAATTCCCTCTAGACCAGGTTGCTCAAGGCCTTATCCAGCCTGGCCTTGAACACTGCCAGGAGAATTCACAACCTCCCCGAGCAACCTGTTCCAGTGTCTCATCAACCTCACAATAAAGAATTTCTTCCTAATATATAACCTGAATTTTCCTCTTTCAGATTGTACTATTAGTCCCTTGTCCTGTCACTACAGTTCTTAGTGAAGAGTCCCTGTCTGGCTTCCCTGCAGGTCCCCTTCAGATACTGGAAGGTGTGATCATGCTTCCACACAACTTTCTCTTTTCCAGTCTGAAGTGCTCCACCTTTCTTAGCCTGCCTTCATAGGGCAGGGGTTTCAGTGCACTTATAAACTTTATGGACCTACTCTGGATTTGCTCCTATGTTAAAATTAAATATATCAGTATATGATAAGTATACATGGTTGTAAGCAGTCATCACTGACTTATTTCACTTCTGTGATGCTGTCTTGCCTTTGCAATGCTTATGAAGGATCATTTTCTCTGCTTGTTACAAATTGTACGAACATTCATTACAATGGAATGGAACCCTGGGCAGTGTTACTCTGTCCCAGGTGCAGAATCCAGTGTTTTGAGACATGAAGTTTCACCACATCATTAGGAATTTATGTACAACTTAAGAACCAACTCCTGATCCATAAAGTGCAAGACTATTTTCCAGTACTGGCAGTGATTTTACAGGTTTTTCACACTGGACTTACACGTGACTAATGTGATTTTAATTTTACTTCATGTTTTACATACAGACTGTGAATTTTAATTCCTCACTGAATTTTTGAATTTGTAACAAGTGTATTCTCAGTTTCACACAGAGATGTAGAAGAAAAAAATTAGTTTACACAAAGTTAAAGGCAGCTCACCTACCATATAACCATGTATCATCAGGTAACATGATACTTTGGCTATAAAACATACAAAGAAAAATGGGTCCCAGTCAGATTTAAGACAACTAACTCAGGCAGGACTATTATGAATGAATTACAGTACTTGTGACGCACACTATTTACTGGCTCCAGAGAGATGTATGCATGCTTTGGGAAAGGGGGTGAAGTCCCTGTTTTTACCATATGCTGGGGGTGGGAGTGAGCTTACGGTGCTGTGAAGTGCTCTTCTGTCAAGAGTTGGGATGTTGAACTAAAAAAGTCTTTCTGAGGTGCTGGCTGTAGCTCCTTCCTTCCTAATGGGCAAGCACATTATACAATGTGATTTATAAACAAAGCAAGTTTCTTAACAAGACATGAAGATGTCTCCATCCATTAGAAAACTTCCATAACTACTCTGATAGTAAATAAGGCATTTAATTTCTATTCTGTTTATTCATGGCCAATTGATACCGATTTATTCTTTTTACTTGTAGTTTAAATAGCTCACATATCTTCCTACTCTTTATCTTTTCTGCTATTCTAGACCCACCCCCAACCCCCATATATTTAAACTGAACAGTCATGTAAAAATTGGATTGGACTTTAATTTTCCAGGTTTAATGAGCCAAAGCTTTTATTTCTTCCACCAAGATAACTCTCCATTACCTTACTATTTTATAAACCTTCTGTGCATTGATGCCAGTCAAAATGCAGCCCCCTGGTTACAGGTGACCTTGCAAATTTTTCTCTTGCTTGGAATGTTAGCTGCAAGTCATCACTGAATCGTTGACTAAATCATACTGTCTGTTAATTACATCCTCCACTCCTTCAGCCAGGTATTTCATTAATAGCTCTATTTTTAATTTTTTTCCTCCTTTGCCCCCCCTCAGTTAATCTAAAATCTTTTGCAAATTATCACTCTTGACCAAGGTCTAACCACATTTTCCAGAACTACTTTTTTGTCCAGTTTCTCTATTACAGTTTTGGTATTTATCTACACAATATCCAAATAAGTATCACATTTTATTTTAGTAATTATTTGATAAATGAATATGCCACAACACTGTGGAATAACATGGCTCTACTATTTATCAACAGCATTTTTTCTTTAATACACATTTTGAAACTACAGTTCTGCCCTGAAGATGATTTCTGATATCATGTATTTCTCTAGTAAACTCATACCAAAATCTGACCTTTGGGAATTTATAAAAGCTTTTCTCTCCTTAGGCTTCATCTGAACAACAACAGCATTGGGAGCTTTAAGCAAGGGAAGTAAAGTAAAAGTTTATCAAATTTCTTGGATTTTTTCCAACACATGTACAAGCCTGAGCATGTAGAAATGAGCTCAGTGACAGAACTAAGCCATGCTGTGCAAATCTTTTCAGATTTATCTTTAATGAGGAACTGGACTATGAAGAGTGCAGTGAGGTAGAGGAACTTCTAAACAATTCTACTTTTTAGTACTCTATTATTCTTCACATCTTCCTCTTATTCAGGATAGATCACTAACATTCATCAGTACAAAACTTCTGTTTCAGTCCTGTACTGGGCACTGGGCATGTATAATGAAGTTTTGGTTCAGGAGGCTGCAGGTGTGTCCTGTGTGAGAAGACACTTTGAGCTATGCCTGTGTAGGGCACAGACCACTGCAGCTGGCTCCAAAATGGAGCCACCGCTGGCCAAAGTTGATCCCACCAGCAATGCTGATGGCATATTTCTGATAACATGTTTAAGAGAGGGTAAAAACCCCTGTGTGGCAGCTGTGCAAGAAAATGAAGGAACATATTAGAAACAGCCCACTATAAACTTGGATTAGTTAAGGAGGGGAGGAGGTGCTCTAGGCATGACAGCAAACTTTCCCCTCAAGTCCAAGAAGCAGACCTTGGTGAAGCAGGTTGTTTTCCTGTAGTTCATGAAGGATCACAGCAGAACAGACATCCATAAGGCAGCTCATGGAAAGACTATTGTAAGGACAAGTTTTCTGTCAGGAGCTGAGGCCCATGGGGTACCCACACTGGATAAATCTGTTCCTGAAGGACTGTACACTTTGGAAAGTACCGTTTCTGGAGAAATTCCTGCAGAGCTATATCCCATGGAAAGGACCTATGTCAGAGAACTTCATGACGGACTGTGTCCTGTGGAGCAGAGATCAGTGTGAGGCAGAAGGCACGGCAGTGGTGAAATGTATGACCTGGGAGCAAAACCTTTCTCCATCCCTCCTAAATGACACAGAGTTTGCAAATCCATCACACAAGGCAATACTGCTTTTACAATGATACATATTTTAAATGAACAATTTTTTCCTTCAGGAATGAAAGCTGGAGCCCTTGTTATCTGCACCCCTAGATCTGACCAATCCTGTCTCGTTTTATTTATATTTTGCTTCCAGTACTCACCACCTTGTTTTCATGAAACTTTGCCAATACTGTTTTATGTGGCACTCATGTATAATTTGCAATACATATGTGTAGCTAGGTGTTTTAGAAGTCACTTAGTTTCATCGTTTATCATAATTTACAAGTCAAAGAATGCACAAATCACATTAATGCATAGGACATTGTTTAAACAAATAAGAGTTTTTATTAAGTTCAATCATGAGATGGCTTCAATTTATTTGTTCATATTATGAGTTTCAGAACTTCCCCTTCTGCCACAAGATAATTAGATCAGTCCAACGATGTGAAGCAAATGTCCTGTACCTGATGCAAAAATACTTTTGATCAAAATTGTTATCTCAGCCTCTCTCTTGAGACCCACACTGGTTTCCAATTAGATGTACTGGTTTTACAGCAGAAGGAAATTTAACTCTAAATAAGCCACTGTCCTTCCCCCTCACCTTCCAGTAAGAGAGGACAAAACCACACAGCATTAAACTTCACTCATTTCTCTGTAACCCAAACATTTTTGTATACTATTTCACTAACCCTAGACAAAAACTTTGTTTCACTGGGTAATGAACACATATTCTTCATTTAACAAGACCATGACCACAATAGATTTGCTAACCAAATTTTTTTAACAAAATGTGAGCATGTAGATCTGTAAATTATCTTCCGGGGTTTTATCTAAATCAAAATAATTCTGTGTCCTGTAGTTTCTGAGATACACTTATAACAATATTGAATAATTAAAGATCACACATGCTGGTGTAATGCTTCAGACCAGATATACAATAAGTAAAAAAAAAATTAGGAAAAAAACACGCTGCCTTATATAATATTTTTAGCAAGTTTCTTTGTCTTTTAGAGGGCTGATATAAGTTTAGAAGCGGCTTCCTAACCTAGCAACAGAAAGTGTTTCATTAAAGGGAAATGAGATACCAACATCTATGCAGGGGATATCTAATTCTGTTTGGATTCCTTTAGAAAGCTAGCTACAAAGCATGGAGTTTAGATTGCAAACACAGCCTCAATTGGCAAAACTGATAACTCTGACTTGATTGTGCTGAGAATAATATGTTAAAGGCAGTCCCATAGTCTCTCGCAGTAACTTGTCAAACTTAACTATACAGAATGCTAATTACAAAAATAGTAAACTTCCTTCAAAGTTCCCTTACCCGGCATTTATATTGGTTTATATATGAAGTACACACAGTATATGCCACCATTACAAAATACATTCAAATCTCAGGAAGCCAATTATGCATCAAAACTTGGATAATGATGATCAAAACCTTATGACTCATACATGGTTTCCAGAAGTGTTCAACATCTAGACTGAGCTGGAAAAAAGATTCACTGTATGGAAAATGGCCTCACATTTTATCTTCATGGTTTTATGAACCCTTAAAGGAAAACATGACTCATTTCCCTGAGCAGCAATTAGCTCAGGAAGTCAGATTCATATGATTACATTTTGTTGCAAAGGATAAGATGAATCTGACCTTATCTTTAATTATTTTTTTCCCCTTGTATATCCATTATGTTCATCCTACTGTTCTCTGTCAATGTCAAGTTGCTTATATGATTTTAGTATCCTGTCTGTTTCTCTGAATTGGGATTTCAGTAAAAAAGCTATCAGTCTATGGGAAAGAAAACTAATCTAGCTAAAGTCTAGTGTTTTTCAATATTCAGAAACCCTGGGCAGCCTTTCAGATATATTATTTCAGATTCAATTCAGTTAGATAATAGCAACGGGTGAATTAAAATTAAAATGTGCTATTCAGCAAATGTCAGAGTTTGTAAAAAGTTTTTATCTGCATAAAAGACAATTAACTCTGTGTCTTTGTGGATGGATGCTAAGCTTGAGAGAATGTAAAGCCATCTTCAGGATGTTTCAACTTGGAAAATATGACTAAAACAATAAAACAGAAACCTTGATTTGAATGCACCAGAGCATCACCTGGGTCTCTCCACCACTCACGGGGAATTCAGATCTTTATTATGCCCTGAACAACTTAACTTTTAGAAATTTGTAATGGAGTAAAATTGTATCCACATTTACTGTGGGTCATTAAAAACAACTAGCCTTGCTTGCCAAAAGTACAAATTTAGACGAATAAATATTCTTGATGGTGATCTACCTTATTAAAAGTAAAAGAAAAATCAGTTCAGATTTACACTGAAAAGACAGTGTAATGCAAAAAAGAATCAAATAGATATACATAATTCAAAGCTAAATAAAGGAAATTTGTATTTAAAATTGTCTAGATTTTTGTCATAGCCTGTGGAGGGAACTTTGCTGCATGGTTCATTGTTTGGGAAAAAAATGTAGGCGATTAAAAATGGGACAGAATACATCATGCAAACAAGCCCTCAGATCAAAGTTCATGGCTAAAGAAAGATTCTGTTTTCTAGAATAATAAAGAAGAATTGAACACCTTATTTTCCTGAAGACAGATCTCTTGTGTTGGCTAAATTTTCCATAGAGTAAGCGTATGAGATCTAGGTCCTCAGAAATAAGGAATCAGGGAAGGAAGGGAAAAGACCAGCATGGCTGAATCCAGACCTGCTGGCTAACCTAAGAGGCAGAGGGAATTGCACAGGCAGTGAAAGAGGGGCAGGCATCCTTAGGATGACTCTAGAGATGCTGCCTGGTTGTACAGGGATTAGGTCGTTCAGGCAAAGGTTCATCTGGAGCTGAATTTGGCATGGAATGTAAAGAATAATAAGGAGGGTTTCTACAGGTATGTAAGCCAGAAAAGGAAGGTCAAAGGAAGCATAATTCCTCTATTGAGTAAACGTCATCAAAAAATAATTGTTATTGGTTGAATTAGAAAAGTTGCAACAGTGACACATTTAGTCACTTATCTGTATTTTTCTTCCATTTTTAGGGAACAGGCATACCAGGTACTTTAGCTGTACAGAAATTCAATTCTTTGAGGAATTTTTAAACCTGCTCTCATAAAATATAAAATCAAGATTTTACATGTAAGGATAGGATGCTAAGCTTACTAAATAGATTTAGATGTAACAGCAGTAGACACTCTCGTCTTGGATCAGATTAGAACAGAGCACTGCATGTAGTTAAATATTGGTGTCCCAATGCCTTTTCAATACATGTAATTATAATATTCTATTCACTTCATATGCAAACCTATGTTCAAACATCAGTGTCAAAAGTAAATCTGTGATCATCAAAAGTTACCTTCTGTGTATGCATATTGCAAAATGATTCCAAAAGTCAAAATTATGTTTCTTGATCTCATTTTAAATTCCAGTTCATGGCTTATCCACCACCACCTGTGGTGAGGGTTTCAGTGTTTAATTATCTTCACTGCTAGGAAACCATATCTTATTTAAAGCTTAATTTTGTCTAACCTGTAATTCAAGGCATCATGTCATCCCTTTATCGGCAAAACTTAAGAAAGGATAATAATTGCTTATACATTGTGCATAGTTACAAAGTTATATTTCTCATAATGTCTTTCACAGAATGACCAGACTGAAGCCTTCAAGTCTCACAGCCTAGACCCTCTTCTGGTACTTAAATACTTCTTACATTTCTTCTGTTGTCTGTCTTCTATATTTATTCTTGAAGTTTTGTCATCTGAATCAGATATTACATCGTAGAAACAAGCTTTCCAATTCTCTTCCTCTCATTTGTTATTAAAAAATATATTCTCTGAAAGAGTACAGTAACCTTTATATTAGCTACAACACTGAACATAGAATTCATGGGAAAATGGCCCTTTATGAAGACCCTCAAATTCTTCTCTGAGTTGTTGCTAACCTTGCCTAAAGTTCCTTGCCCTAAAAACATCGTTTGCATTCTTTCCACCAAAAATGTTATTATATTAAGATTCTTATACTAAAATATGTTTGGCTCAGCAGTGCTCATTCATTGGAACAGTTTGGATCACTCCATAAAATTTATAACTGTTTTTTATTTACTGATCTATAAATGTGTGTCACATGAAAATTTTATTGCAGAAGCATTTTATAAACTGGGTAGTAGTGAAGGCATTGGGAAAGATAAAAGAACAGTGTTACTACCAACAACTGCATTTGCAGATTGAGAAGTCTATTTTTAATCTAAAAGTACTGATTCACTCAATTGAATAGATTTGTTAAAAACTACAATTTATTTCTAATTAGATACATTTTTATGTATTCACAGTTCTATAATACACCTTTATAACATGTCGAGAAACAAATAGCAAAAAGAAGGCACTTGATAGGCTTAATTTTCACTGGATATTTCTGAGAGCATTAACAGTAAGTTTTCATTTTTATTATTTTTTTAATAAAAATTCCTAAAGAACTATTAAGTTACTCTGGTGTTAATCAAACTGGACTTCCCTTAGACAACTTTTTTTTCTGTCATCTGTCCTCTGTTTCTTTTCTTCCAAAAAATAACACATAGAATAGTTTCTCAGCCTGTGAAGTACTTGTATATTCTATCCTTAATTTTCTCTTGTGCTCTTTTTCCGCTTATGAGAAACACCATATATTTCATATATGAAGATGAAGGTGCAGCTATTGATGGTGAAAGGTTACACTGAAATGGGTAATATTTTTTGCAAAAAGTAACAACAAATAAAAGAATCTTAAGACAGTATAGCCCTGGGGGCCCTGAGGTGGAGAGGAGACTGGGATGAGGGGCAGCTAGTGAGTGTTTGAGCTCTGTTGCTAGAGGATCCACACTGCACCTATGTGTACACATGTGAGTACATTCCCATTAACAGATCTTTATTCTGATTAGACAGAGAGGGGAACAAGATAAAGCCATTGGTGCTGTCTGCATTTGAATGCTGACTGTTCCTGTTTGTGGTGCTCTGTGTGGCTGGGTGTGTATATATCCATGGACACATGGACAGACTGACAACAGAGTGCACAGTCCAGAAAGTGCAAAAGTTTATGGAGATATATCGGGGCTGGAATCTTTTTACTACAGGATGGAAAATGAATTCAAACAATTAAAAAATAATTTCAGTTATAAAAAAATGTGATCAGAATTTCTGAACTGCTAAAAGTGAAAAATCTTCAAATTTTTATTGAAAAAAACTATATACAAAGTGAAAACATGTTGATATATTTACACAAAAATAAACATAATGTGCTGTCTGATCCCAGTTACTGTATCCAGTTGTGGGGCCACCAATTCAAGACAGACATTTTTGTGCTGGAGCAGGTCCAGAAAAGGATGACAAAGCTGCTGAAGTGTCTAGAGAGTAAATCCTCTTAGGAGCAAGTGATGGAGCTGTGCTGTTTTAGCATGAACAAAAGGAGGCCTATGGGCAACCTTTACTCTACAACTACCTGAAAGGAGGCTGCAGCCAGGGGGGGTCTTCTCCCAGGCAATGGCTGGCAGGACAAGAGGACACAGTCTCAAGCTGCACCATGGGAGGTTTAGTTTGGACACTGGAAGGATTTTCTTCATGGGAAGAATGATTAAACATTGGAATGGACTGCCCAGGGAGCTGGTGGAGTCACCATCCCTAGGAGTGTTTAAGAAAAGACTGTATGAGGCATTTAGGTCATAGTCTAGTTGACACAGGGTGGTGTTTGGTCACAGGTTGCACTCAATGATCTCAGAGGTCTTTTCCAGGCTAGTTGATTCTATGATTCTGTAATTCTGTGGTTCTGTGACAGGATGCTTAAAAACTATTTTATCTTTTCCAAACTCCATTATCTGGTGCCGTGGAAGGTAGCAATTTTCCACAGAAACATATTTTAATACTTTTTGACCTATACAGTTTCACAGTTTCACTGGAAATCACTCTTAATGGAAACATAGTGCAAGCTGAAAGGGATCAGAAGTGATTAAGAGAAAAATGAAGCTCCAGCCTATTGCCAGATTCTCATGTCTGGTGTGTTACTAGAAGAAGGCCTGCATGGTCAGTATTCAAAGAGTATTTTGCTTCCAACTGTAGAGTTTGGAACTGGAATTTTGGATTTATTTATATTCAGTCTCGATATATACACTGTTCCTGTCCAAGTCATTCATCAAGACATCATAAAGATGTGCACTAGCCTTCCTCACTAACATTTCCATTTCCAGGGAAGGAATTTCACACATACAAGCAATATGGAAGCCATGGTGTAGAAAAGTGCCCACTTCTCAGGGTTTTCTTTTTATCACACATGAGCTGCACAAGTGTCAAAACTTTTGCAGTAAAACTATTTTTGTTTTTCTTAGGAAAAATGCTGGCTTTATTTCTTTTAGAGAGAAGAAATCCTTTTACCCTTAACTTTTCCAGCCACTCCATACAGTCTGTAGGGGTAACTCCTGGTGCCCTATACTTCCACTGAGGTCCCATTTTTATTCCTTGCCCACTGGAGAGAGAAGGACCTCAAGCCTTGGTCTCACAGAGGTGACAATGTCACCATACAGCACATGCACATGTCACAGTAGCTTTTTAATGTGCATTATGGGCTGATATTTGTTCTAATTCTTGCTTATTTCTAACATCTTTCTTGTTTTCTTCATGGATGGCATCATGAATTTCAATCTTATAATGGACCTGAGCATCAAATCTACTGAGGTCAATCCACTGAACTGTAAACTAACATGCAATATAATACATAATAAAACTGAGTTTTAACTGTGGAAAATAATCCCATTCTCAGTAAAGCAAACAAAGACGTCTAATACAAGAAGAGCCTTTCATCTTTAATTTAAAAGACGTGGTCAGAAATTTTATTGTAAATATTGTTTTGACTAGTGCTTTCAAAATACACTCCTCAAATAGTTAACTTACAGTCTCTACTAGAAAATACAAATTAAATCTTCGTTGTCATCGGAGGATTTTATAAAACATGAATATGTTCCTTGAATTTAGTCTTAAAGTTCCATACATTTGTTTACTAACTGAGGTATAAGAGCTTTCTCTCTCCAAGCTGTTGGTTAATTAAATGATCAGTAAAACTCTAGGAAGCTTTAAGACTAGTATGAACAGGTTAACATCCTAAATGAAAAAAAAATACAAGTAAATTCTTCATTTCCCTCTGCCAACATACAAAATTGTTGCAAATTTTAACTTAGCTGTGTTTTGCAAACAAATTTTTAAATTTTACAGTAAGAGTGTTTGGGATAACATTCGTACTTCTGTGTATGTACTAAAAAAAGATCTATCAAATATAAAAAAATGTCTGTCATGGGTTAGCACTGGCTAGATGTTAATGCACTCATGAATATATGCTTTTTCTCTAACAACTACTGTGGAATGTGATCAGGAGCAGAGCAGGCTCAAAACTTGAAAACAGAAAACAAAACTTTATTACATTACATAAGAACAGAAATAGAAAAGGAAACTCTAAACACACACAAAAACAGAAATGAAAACTTCCCAGAACATTTCTTCTCCTCCCAGTTTCTACCCTTTACACGTTACCCTCCACGGAATAAAACCTTGGGTTTTAAATCAAACAATCACCACTCAAAAAAGCCTAATCTTCAATTCAGCAAGGTAGAGAGGAATCTCTCTTGCACCACAGACTGCTCCTCAGGAAACACAGGTCCACCCTTTATGTGTTTCCATGTCACCCGTGGCACCGCCCAGAGAAGTCTGCCAGGGTGACGCTCTCTTCTCCATGTCCAGTGCTCTCACCACTGTCCATGGGCCAAAGCTGCATACAGGGCTCTTTTAAGGATGCTTCCATGCCGAGCTCTCCCCATCTTTCCCCTGGGGCAGAGGGTTCCTTCTCTGAGGGCAGAGGGTGCCACCACACCCTCCCCCTCTCTTCTCTGTTTGCTCCACTCTTACAGTGCCAGTCACTGTAGCAAAGTCGAGCCGGCGGCATCCACCCAAAAATGCAGTTTATGTTCAAAGAGACTGGAGTTCAGTCTATGGCTAACATTATGCAAGAAACATCCAGCCTAAAAGCCACTTCTCTTTCTTCTCTGCCCATCCAAAGTTCTTTTCATCTTCCTTTATCATCTCGGTCCTAGGCTGTTTCTTTTTCTTCTGAAACTACTAGCCACGAGAATCAATGTCTGGGAAAAAAGTTTCTTTCTGCCAAGAAAGGGCTAACAGTTCCTGGCTCCCAGCAGGGTTCCAGACTTGGCATCTCTTTACACAACCTGGAACTTCTCTTCTCCCCTCCTCCTGTTCTTTCTTCACTGCTGGCTGCTGCCAATGTTCAAAACTATGAAGCAGCAGTCTCTCTCCTTGGGGGAGGGAGGTGGGGGGGAACAGGACGGAAGGCAGCTCCACAGTTTTCCACCCCTCCATCCCGGATGGGGCCAGCTCAGTTCCAGTCTTGTTCACTCTCTTCCCCCCCGGGGCTCCGGTTCACCTCAGCCGGGCCGCATGGCTCCCCTCCCCCACCCAGCCTGGTGGCTGAGCAGGGGAGGAGGTGAAGATGTTGCCCTGCTGAAACCAGGACCCAAAAAGAGCCCAACCCTCTGAGAGTCCTTGCTTCTAAGCCTTGTGTCCTCAGAAGTGTGTCTAAACTTCCCAGTAGCCAATCCAAGTGCTAGCATAAAACCTGACTACAGATTAGTTCGCCCACAACTTCTTAGAAAATTCACCTCCCCCCCAACCACAACAATGTCATAAATAAAGAACTTCCTGTCATGGCTGGCAGTGGTGGTCAGAGTGCCACGACCTTCCTGGAGAAGTGTCCTTTGAAGGAGGCCCCAGAGGCACAGGCACATCTCCTGTCACTGAGGGATTTCGACCTCTTCAGTGAAATCAGGTTCTCCAGGGTGATGCTGAAGGAAGACATGGAGCCTCGTATGGAGTTCTGCAGGAGGCTTTATTCAGCTTCTTCTTCGGAGAGGGCCAGTGACAAAAAGTCAGAGCCATAGGTAATAGGGGTTTATATGGGAAAGGCAGGGGGTGGGGTAGAACATCAGGGCCAATCATCTGAGGGCTCAGGGGAGGAGAAAAGGGAAAGAGCTAAAGGGGTACAAAAGATTTACATAGTTGCCACAAAGCCCATTGGGAATAACACACTTTCTCACCATGACAAAGAGAGCTATCTGCCAGGGTTTCTCCCCTAGGGGGTTTGCAACAAACTTGAGTCTAAAAGCTGCTCTTTCTCCAGGGGAGCATGTTCATATTATTGTATGGCTTAACTGTTCTCTCTCCAGGGAAGTGTGCTTGTATTACTGTCTGAATTAACAGACTCAAAATTTACTCAAACGTTACTCAAAATTTTGACATTTTTACTAAAATGTTACTCAAAATTTACTCAAATATTACTCAAAATTTACTCAAAATGTTACTCAAAATTTGCCCCAATATTGAGTAACATAACAATATTTGCAATCGCCACTTTCATGCATGTGTGTCCATAAGTCCTCTTTAGAACATGAAACATTAGGCCTTCATCCAGATTTCAAATTCCTAGTGTAATGAACATGGCCTCATGTCACAATAGGATTGCTTTCATCAGTGTCTACACCACCAAGAACATCAGTAAGGACTCTTTGTACACTATCTATTTTTCTACTATATTAAAGAAAATTGTCAAATTTTTATGAACAGAAGTCTTAATACACTAGACTACTTCCAAATCTGACTGAATGGCAATTGCAAAGTCTGATAGGCCAGTATCAAAATAGGAAACTTAAGGACTAAGTGAATAATGGGGAGACCCAAGAATGACCTCAAATTATAACAGGATACCTGTCCCTGTTTCTACAGCATGTGCATTTGTTTCTTTCCCTTTAGCTCAAATGAGGTCCCAACTTAACTATGCTGGTCTTTTGTCTTCCTTGCCCAATATCTTCCACTTGGGGATCACTACCTCACTTGCTCCAGGAAGGGCATTCTTAAAAATCTGCCAGCTCTGTTCTGCCTGCTTGTTCCTGAGGGCACTTTCCCAGACTGTTGAGTATGCCCTTGAAGACCTGGACTTTTCTCTTTATCTGAGCCACGTTTCTCAGGACTGTGAACTCCACCAGTGTGTGATCAGTGCAGTCCAGGCTGCTTTCAGTGCTGAACCCACAGGTTCACTTACACCGGTGACCCTCAGGCTCAGTATCCCTCTCCTTGTAGCAGGGCTGTTACCTGGCTCAAGAAGATATTCTCCATGCATTCTAGGAGTCTTGCATGTGAATTCAACCCACAGCTTTCCTTGCTTTTACTCTTCCAATTCTCCCCCTCATCCTGGTGGTAGGGGAATGAGCAAGCGGCTGTGTGCAGCTTGGCTGGGGTGAATGCAAACATAATACAATGAGAGTATAATAGCTATTTTTGCCCTCTCTCCATAAAAATATAGGACCTTTTATATTTTTCCAGTTCCTGTAATTACAGTCTATCGAGATAAATCAGCTGAACAAAATATGGCAACTCCATACTTGTCAGCTAATAAGCAGGAACTGGTTTATGAATTCATTAGAGGTGAAAATATCTGTTTTCCTCCTCACGACAGTGACTTCTCAATTGAACAACATTTACCACTGTTGGCTAAATATGGAGAGGAAATGACAGGTTCATAATGAGTAATCTTATTTCTTCTTGTAACAATTTTCTTGTGATCAAAATTTTTGGTAAACCAAAATTTTAGGATTTTAGTTGATACAGTTTCCAGCATACTACATACTATAGAGGCTGGCATACTTTATTATTAGTATTAGTTTTTCTTCTTTGTCTCTCTCATGATGACTGTGGAGAGATCTAATTGAGAAATCTACAGAGGCAAGAAAGACATTCTTTGATGTGGAAAATAATCCAGGGAGGATGTGGAAATGGGCACTGGAATGGAAAGAGGCTGCTATAAAAGATCAAAAGAAATAGGTCCCAAAGAGAACTGGCTGAACAGTAATTGGATGTTTCCTTCTGAAGGGTCTGATTAATGGTAGCAGAAGTATAAATTTACCTTGGAGCTCTTTCCTTTAGAGCTTTATGTACAAACAGACATATTATTATATATGCACAAAGTTATTGCAGAGAATTTCAACATAACTTGTGCCATACTGTAGAAATATAACACATCAAAAACCAAATCCCTACATATTGGATGCACAACATACTACATAGAGACCATGTATGGCCTCAAATGGTGGCAACTATACTAAAAACTTACATTGTTATCAAGATATGGATTTCATAGGGATTTATAATACTCCATCATATATAATGTCAATTAAAAACCAGAAGGTTGTTAACTCCTACACAAAGACTAGAAAAATCTAAAATTATTACAGATTAATAATTAAGCTGAGTAAACTCTACAGAGATCAGTGTTTTGGGAGAAGTCCATCAAAGCTTGGATGCTCTAAATGGGATTTTGTAAGGTGTAATTAATGTAATTAATTTTGTAAGGTGTAATGTAATTAAGTACTGTAGCAATGTTCTTAAAAATGGAAATTTTCATTTATATTTCTAATAATATTTGCTCTGTATTTTAAAGTACAGCTGAAAACCACCAGCTTGCTAAGTAGCAGAATCATTTTTAGGGCCTAAAGAATCTTTACATAGGTGCATATTCTTTTCTCATTTCATTTCTGTGAAATGATCTATTTTAAAAAACTGAATTATATTATAATATTTACTGTCATAAATATTACAGCCCATATCATGACACTTTTGATAATTCTTTGAAAGAAAATGCCTAGGGATATATCTTGATTTCGGTTGCATACATTACCTTACTTGCATATTAACTGATTCCCAAAAAGCAATCGAGATTTAACCAAAGTACTTCTGCACTTGGTTCCCTCCTTTGCTTGCAATTTGCAGTTATGAATAACAGCTTTTTCTCACATCATTCACAAATAACTGTGTGCTGTTTTTTTATAGTGTTTTTGAGTTATCAAATTGCTTCTGGATAATTATTATCAAGATTTTACAGCCTTTTACTTCTCCTTACTTGATAAAAGACACCAATAACAGACAAATGAGGAAACAAATTAGTATAAATCTAGAGCAAAACCAGTGCTAGCAAAACCAACCAAGAAAAATACTTTATAAACCTTGGTGAGAGTTAGCATTATAAAAGAAGTTTAAGGACTTCTTCAGTCTCGTATATGGGCAAGTAAAAGTAGAATATTTTTATATCTGCTAGATCTCTTTATAAAAGAACCAACATAGGAACAATAATTGAATATCTTCATCCATTTTAACTGAAGCAAGAGCAAGCATTTATCCTTGCGCCTAACCAAATACTGACCTCATCTGTCTTCCAAATAATCTATTTAATTCTTGCAGGAATTGAAAAAGAAAGAAAACAAGTAATTGTTTACCAGTTTCTATTTGACAGAATCCAGTTAAATTGTGAAAAACAAAAGCATGGTGACTGACTTACTTCAACAAAAAGCCTTTAACTGTGAAGGGATATTTTTTTCTGGAAGAAGTTATTACAATGAAATTGTTTCATATACAGCCCAACAATCTAAAACTTCACAAAACCCAAGTTTAATATAGTTATTATTTCCTGGTATTTATTTCACTCTTCACCACTGAGCTGAAAATAAAAGACCTGAAAAATATGAAAATTATAAAAACTTTATAACTCCATTATTGATCAATGGGCATACAAGTGACTCTCTCAATGCCTATGGACACACTATAACAGTGGTGATTGGAACAGGTCTTTAACAGCATTCAAAATTCATGTGCATTTCTCCTTTCTCCATTTTTCTTGTTTCAGTTGAAGAAATTAAAAACAAACAAACAAAAGTCTCCCACCAAAACCAACCAACCAACCAAACCTCAAAAACAAAACAAACAAAAAATCCAACCAACCAAAAATAAAAATCAGTATATATCTTCTGTCAAATAAAATGCTGATTTCCATTTCATACTATAAACACAATTTCTGTCTTCTACATGATATGGTAGCAATGAATGAAAGATAATTTATGGCTGAGATTAATTGAATCATAAAAGATTGGTCTGCTTGGTCCTCAGATATTCTTACCTTTTCTGCCAGTACAAACTCAGTACCATTTGAAACTTGGCTTTTACATATGGAAAGTATAAGAATAATATCTTGAATATCAGGTATCACCAAATATAAGAAATAGCACAAATAGAAGAAAATTCATAGTAAATTAAAGGCACAACAGAACGCTAACTCTTCCAAAACTCTGAAATACTTACAAATAACCTCACCTTTGAGGCATGGCTCATATGTTCACACTTTCATGAAAAATATTTGAATCACTACAGATTTTCCTTTCTTCTTGTGAAATAATAAAAAGGAAACAAACAAACAAAAAACCAACAACACCTTGTTAGTAGCAAAAAGGTTTAAATTTTACTTTGGCAATGAGGATCAGTAGTTTATCCTTTCTAATGTAAAATTCCATTTCAAACTAATTTCTCGTTATAACCCCATGTCTAAGACAATTCATAGGAAAATATACTGAGATTTTTGCCAGCAGCATGTGTTAATTAATTATGAACTAATTGTCTGTCTAAATGAAGCAGAGATTAAAAGAGACTGAGGGAGAAAAATAAACATAATGAATGTGGAGTTAAGTTGCATTTCAGTATTTATATAATTTGAAAATTCAATTAATTTTAGTAGCATTTTTTAAAGTGCCTTTTCACAAGGAGTGAAGAGCTACATGCAAACAAATTTGATATAGAAAAAAGCTACTATGTCTGTGAACATATATTTAGGATGGAAATTAAAGGAATATTATGGAAATTGATATAGATTAAGAAGTATAATTAATATTTAAATACTTGAGAAATGTATGGAGAAATTATGCTTGTCTGTGATTTTAGGGATCTGTGTTGGTTGATCCAAGAGGTGTAACGTTCACAGAATTTAACATCACAAGACTTCCCAATTACAGGGAGTACTTTTGTTATCCAAATGCTAAGGTATAAAAGTACAGTATTAGTGCTTTAGTTCTACAAGACACTTCAGAATTAATTAAGCTATATAAAAATAGTGTTAATAATGGGATGGGTTTTGAGCTTATTCCTACAAGGGGAAAAGGTCAGCTTACTTTTTAATAGGTAAAAATTCATTAGTATTTTTCTGGTATTCAGAAAATTTATATGATATATTAGCTAGGCACGCTGCTTTAAGAAGACTTACTTCATCACTAGTATCACTAGTAAAGAATTTACAGACAAAGAAAAATTATAAATAAGAAAATATCAAGGCTGTCTCACTTATTTTTGCCTGCACATCAGTGCAACGTGTCATTAAATTCAGTGGGAAAAATGTTCCTACTCCATCAGCAGGATACGGCCAAATGGTGCACATTTTATAATTTTCTGGGTACAACCTTGGTTAGTCAAAACTCCCTCTGTATTTACTGTTTTTCATCTGCATTCATTTTTACTCAGACATTATTTTCCATCTTCTTTCATCATGTATGTGTGATAATTATCTCCACCTTCTTCATCATCTGCACTGTGCACTATTACTGAACTCTCCCATCAATCACACTTGCATGGAGCTTCTGTCTTTATCCTTGCTCTATCTGTATCCAATTTCAATTGCATTGATATGAATTCAGTTACTCAGTTAAGAACCCAATCCAAAATATCTCATATCCTAATATTTTTTCCCCTCAAAATTTAATGTGCTGCTGTGTGTCATGGGATGTACTGATGTCTAAGTCAATCATATGCACAACTTTTCTATTTTCAAGTCCCACTGTCATTTCCCTGTGAAAAGTTAGCAAATTATTAATATATGACTATCTCATTATTAAATGTATCTAACAGTCTAGAAAACTGCCCATTATCCACTTGGACAAATAGTCTTTGGAATTTTTAAAGCTGTGATGCAAAATAAAAATCAGAACTCTCTTCTCATGTTTTAAAACATTACAGAAGTTTAGGTGTATCAAGTTATCGTACCTCAGAAGTAATACCTCAGATATTTAAATTAGCTTTTCAGCAGTAGAGTAACTAATAATCTATGTCATCTGTCAAGGTACCTGAGTGCATTTGTTTTACTTTATCAGCTTTTTGTTTGGGAATAATCAAAAGCTGTGCAATTATTCGTGGTTATTTGCTAGTTTTCACCAATGTTATTTATTTAATTGTTTTTTTTCCTCCTTTGATAAAAAACAAGAGTACCTATTTGCTTAAGAATTCTTAAAAAGTATCACTACAAAGAAGTTATTTTAAGACAGACTAGTTTCTAAGAGTGTAAAATTCTTCATGTAGAAGACCTTATAAAGTTCTATCTTTTCCTATAAGAAGTTAAATTGAAATGTAGTGTCATGTACTCTGTTTGTTGTGAGACTCTGTGCAGTGACTGAAGGACATGGACCATGCAAAAGTCATTTTATTGAAATATTTACCCATATTTATAGTTCTTTAACTTCCGTACAAGATTTTCCACCTGGACCCCTTTGCCCCTGTTCCCTTAGCAACACAACCTTATGGTTATCAAGCCCCTGCTACATTTCTTTGCACCAGTTTTGTCCTTGTTACATCTCCTCAGTGCAGTCAGAGTGACCAGACATGATGTCTTCACTTTTGTTCTTGCCTTGAGTTTGTCTCTCCACAGCTTCCACTGTGCCAAGGCCAGGAGGGCTGCAGTGCTACCCAGCTCAGCTTCTGCAGCTGTGTGATCTTCCACAGCCTGCAATGCTGTCACTGCTAATGACAACAAAGCTGTTGTACCACCTTTGCTGGTCCTCAAGACTGCTCCTGTTAGGTTTGGTCTGTCTGAACTTTATATGCCTGCAGTTCTGTTTAACTTGGTATAGGCATGATGATAATTTCTCTACTTGATTTGAATTACTCTAATTTGCATTATTCTAATTTGCATCATTCTAATTTGCATTATTCTTATTTTTATAAAGCTAATAGTTTTACAGCCATAATAAACATTCATCTATGAGTGAATATTTACAACTCTTAACACAATGAAATACTGCCCTGGTATGTATGACAGAAAGGGCCCTGACAAGCTGAGATAAGTGTACAGGGTAGAGGAGTACAGACATGGAGTGATAAAATATGGGATATATGCCTGGCACTGGAAAGCCCACAAATAAAAGTAATTCATAAAATTCCAGTCAAAGAAATGTAAATGAAAGAGGGAAAAAATGGTTTAGTGGCAACAGAGATAAAGAAGAAATAGTGTCTAAAATACATAAAGATCAGATTAATATGGATGCCAGAGAAGTAAAAAACTGTTAACAAACACATGAAAGTGACACCAGGCTGATCCTTAAGGGTGGAAGAAAACGTAAATCAACAGGATATGTTATTTGATGAAGAACTCCAGAAGCATGTTGCTTCCCTCTCCAGCAGCTGAAATTGCTGGTTTTAAGACCTAGGAGAGCAATGAAAAGGTGAACATAACTTTAAGAAATGGAGTGGTAACTATAAATATGTAAGTTACTATTTTTATGGTATGATAATTACTATGGAGATCTTCTCTGTAGGGAAACATTGTATTACTATCTGCCTTTTCTTTTTTCTGTAATAATTAGATCCAGACTAGAAACTATTTTTCAATTAGATTTTTAATATTTAAATAGTAATGATAATAATAATGAATTCTTAGCTTTACACATTAAATGTGTTTTCTGTTTGAGCATAAACAAGATTATGGTAACAGCTGACTTTTTACAGAGGTAATCTTTATGAACAAATTGGTTTTTCTAGTGAGAATTACATTCCACTAATAACAAACCAAATTTGAATTTCGAAGTACCTTACATATATCCTCCTGTAGTGTGTTTCAAACAGAAATTTGATTTCTTCAGTAGTTACTCATGTGAAAAAGAAAAAAAAGAAAAATATTATTACTGTTATTATCTCTCAGACAGCTGTTTCCTGCCTGTGTTTTGAAGAAATCAGTGATGCTGGCAATGATCTGGTATAACTTATCCTGAGTGTCACTGCATTTGAAAATATGCTCCCTACATATTTTAAAGATCCTCATTAAAATTGCCATTAATTAATAATAACAGTTGTTAGTTAAAAAAAAAAAAAAAA
>VXBR01012253.1:19171-42883 GCA_013400215.1 Cisticola juncidis | reverse complement strand
AAAAAAGTATTATTTTTAGTGTTTCTTATATGTGTTTCAAAAATGATGTTTTAGTTAGTGGTACTTTGCAACATGCTGAAAACTAATTTCCTCTTTTAAAAATTCAGCTAAAATGGCACCACTTTTTTAGTAGTAAATTTGCTAACACCAGCTGCACTCAAATCTTTTTAGTGAACTAAACGTTTTTCTATGGGACCTATGACCTGTCCTCATGGCAGCTCAGGTAACTGGCATAAGGACAGAGTGCCTAGAGACACTGGATAGATGTTTATGCTGCAGCCCCAAGGGTGTGTGCAGACAATATTAGAAATGTGAATGGCATTTCTTAAGAGCACAACGCCAGGAATTTATATCCTTCTTCTAAAGCCATTAGCCCTGAAAGCCTGATGGATTTTAGCTGTTAATTAGCCCAGAATAAACTATGTCATCTTTCCAGTGAAGACTGCAACTCTGCAGGCAGCATCTCAGGAAGCAGGATACCTAAGGCATCTGCCTCACCATCCAAAGCACCCAAATTGATGCAACACTCTTTCTTTTGGGGATATTTCTAGAGGTTTTAATAAATAGAAAACAGATGACCTGTTGAGGCTGTGTTTACACACCATCAGTGAATGGAGAAAGACATATAATAATTACAAAGAGACCAAGTATTTCAGAAAAAAATGGGTGATTAAGTGAAGTTCTAGTTAATGCCCCTTACATACGATGAACAAAAATTAAGAGGACATCCTTGTGTTTTTGTTGTGTCATTCTTCATGGAGCAAAAATCTCTTGTAGTACTAGCTGAAGAATTAAAGAAAGGTTATCATAAACAAGTTTTTATATTCTCTTGTATACAAAGCAAATATCCTAAGGTAGGAGCAGTAAGATGTGTGTACACACATGTATGCATGCGTATGTTTGCATCTGGGAGAGTACAAGTCTCTTGCAGATTTCTAAGGAGGAAATAAGATGATCTTTTGAGAGAGAAGCTTTCAGAACCAGAATCTTGACTGAAAATTCCGTATCAAATTCTTTCTATGTATATTTACAAAAATTTAAAATTGGAATTCCCAACATCCTATTAAAAAAAAAAAAAGTTTAAAATAAAAAAATGTATCTTTCCCCCTTTCTCAAATTTTAATTATACTTTTACTCACACTATGATTTGTAATGTAGTCTTAATTTTATAATTACTCACCATTTTTATTTCCCTATTCATCTATTTATTTCACTATTCATCTATTTTCAGTTAATATAGAATCAATACTATTACAGATTTAGTGGTACAACTATACAGAATCTCTAGGATTACACTATATAGGAAAAAAAAAAAAACAACAGAAGAAACACAAAACTAAGGAAGTTTAAAAGTTATAAAGTGTATGTAAATTAACTCCTTATTAAAAAAAAAAAAAAAAGTCAAAACTGAAAACAGTAGAATTTGTTTTTCTAAGTGTAATTGTATTCACCTTCTCCAAAAATATCTAGTTGTTTTTCCCAGTAAGTTACACATCCTCTAGGTTTTTTCCTAACCTATGCTCCTCTTTAGGACTTTTATCTTTGACACAAAAAACATATATAATCAGTGCCTCATGTTCACATCAGCTATTTTAAATTTTAGAATTAAATCTACTCTTCCATCAAGCCAACATATAACCTGTTGTTTCAGTCAGTTATCTCCTAATCGTGTTTGGGTGGCTTTATATTAATTCTGAATGAAAAGAATTTTATAATATGGACTAGACTCAAATTTAGAATGTCTAAGTAGCTTTCCCCAATACAATAATGTAAGACAGTAAAATATAATTGTTTTCATTATCTGTTATCATTAACATTTTAATTTCCCTCAGCTGTTCAGGAAGATAGGACCAATGTTGTTGCAGGTTTAAAAATCCTGTAAGTAAATCTGCTTACAGTAGTTGTGATTCTGGATATGTCTGTCATTCAAGCTGACACAACTAAACTGTTTTCTGGACCATAAAGCAAAGTACCAGCCCTTTCTTAGGAATTCTGCATTTCTGTGGCTGAATCTGAAATAACAAATTCTTTTAAGAGATTATCCTCATTAGTTAAAGCAAGATGCTACTCTTTGTGAGGTAGAATCACCTCATGTCTGTCTTCCTCAGTGACGTCCCTTTGAGGAAGATACTGTGAACAAAACTCTAACAGAGAGTTCAAATAAAATTCGGTGCTTAAGATCTCTGCAGCATTCTTTCTTTCAGGTGATAACTTTTGTGAGGGCTGAGTAACAGGCACTTTAAAAATCAATGCATGTTAACAATATTATGAATGGTTGCAGAAATTAGGTAATTGGCATTTTACCAAATGAATATTACAGGGTGTCTGAAGGCAAAGTTGCATAGCAGGATTAGGGGATTGTCAAAAATGACATAAATGCCTTGTGATTTATTCCTAGATTATTTCTTTGCTGTTACAAATATTGAGACTATGTAATAACTGTCTTTCAGATGAGTAAGCTCTAAGGGTATTATTTTCAGTTTTCAAGTGCATTTTCATAGCCACCATTTCTGTAAATTTTCTCTCCTACTATTAAGCATTAAAGCAAGGCTGCTTCTCCAACCCAAGAAATGATAGTTCCATGCCCTCTTGAGAAAGAAAATACAATGACCATTCCAAATGTATCAGGCATTTTGAACACTCTATAAACAGGAAATAGAATGATGCAATGTGTGGTCTCCTAAGACTGACCAACACAAAAATATTCTTTTACTTTTTAAGAGGAGACATAATATGCTTTTTAATATCTACCTAGCCATGCTTTATCCCTGATCTTAAAATGCCTGACATTTTAAACTAAGATTCTTCTTCTGCCAATATTCATATGATTTTGACACTGTGCCAGAGTCCAAGGGCTAGCTCCACCACCCCGGCACCGGTACCAGTGCGGACACAGCTCCCAGGCAGGCGGTGGGAGCAGTGGCTGGTGTACCAGCTGTGGCACACGGATGTAGAAGGGTGCAGGTCGGGGGTACGAATGAGGAGGAGGCTCTGCTGCTTGTATAATATAAAGGTTTATTTGGGGAACAAACCCTTGAAGGAACAACGCAGCAGAGACAAGGCAGCTCAAGGAACACAGGGTTATAAACTGGGGAGAATAAGGGGGTGGAAACTCGGATAGAACCAATCAGGGAGAGGGATGGGAGGGATTAACACACCCTGAGAGGTTTTAGGGACCCATAGGGAGGGTGATGGGGGGAGCATAGGGCACGTGGTCCAATGGGGCATTGAGGTTTAGGGGAATTCCCAGGCGGGGTTTAGGCAGGGGCTGACTCCTGGGGAATCCAACAGGGAACAATCTGGAAAAAGTGGTAGGGTATGGCATGATGGACAATTCGAGGGAGGGTACAATTTAACGGAGAAACTATTTACATAACAAGAAGAGGGGATTACAGAAAACATTGACTTGGAATCACAGTTTAAACAAATTACCTCAAAACAGTGCTACATGATTTCAGAAGACAATGACCTCTCACTTATTTTCTAATTTTATTGATCTCTACAATTTGCAAAGCTTTGCTTATGCTTTTTACAAGAGAAATATTTCTCTGGGAGCAAAACTTTAGAAAGAGAGTAGAAAACTGAGTAGGTTTTTTTATATACTATTAAGGGAAAACCGTTTGGTGCACAGGAAAGAATATATAACATTCTTTAGAACATATGCGCTGTCTTTTTCTCCTGCTCACACATCTAAATCAACTTCATGACATACTGCGCCCAGCCAAGAGTTAGAAATGGGGACTCTGACGTTCTCTGTTCTACAGAAACAAATCTCAGCAATAGAAACAATGGTGAGAGTAGAATTCAACATATTTAAGATTCATATTGTGTAAGTTTTTTTCCTTGGATTACATTGTGTTGTACTGGAATAAACCCCCGAAGGAAGCAAGGAAATATCTGATTTTTTAATGTATGGGCATGGTATTGGAAGAGAACAAAAGAGTATGAAAAAAAAAATCTGTATTTAAAATAGTTTTGAAAATCCACTCCTCTGAATAAAATTGTCATAGTTCTTCCTTGTCACATTATCATATTTATAGGTTTAAGTAATTTTCCTCTATACAAATTAGATTTTGGAACTCCTTAGAGGAAAGCCATACTTCAGTTGGTGTTCAAGAATTATTTTGTATACTGAGATAGTATAACTACTACTAAACTATGTCTGTAAAGACACCAATAGTAAACAAAACACATTCAAGATGAGATTTTATTTCTCTGGGTACAAAATGCGATTTCTATCCTTTCATCCATTAATTTTAATCCTGTTCATGCAGAGTGCAATAATTTTTGTGTTTCAAGACATGGGAATGCAACTTACCATTATAGCTGAAATTCAAAAGTACATTCTGGGAAGAGATGAGAATGTTGGGTAATACCTCAGAATTCATATACTCAGAAAGTTCAGAATAGGTTTATCAAAGTTATCTTAGCAGTCTGAAGGGATAGAAACTTTTTTTCTAAAAGGAAGTCAGAGACAGAAATTTCTATCTATATCCTAATCTTGGCTCTCCTGGAACACAGAGGATCACTGTCATTGCCCTAGTTAAAAAAGAGGATTTTTTTCCTTCACATGGGTCAATGTGGTTTTGGTGGGTTTTTGTTTGTTTGTTTGTTTGTTTGTTTGTTTGTTGTGTGTTTTTTTGTTTGTTTGTGGGTTTTTTTGTTTTTTGGGGGGTTTTTTTGTTTGTTTGTTTTTGTTTTGTTTTGTTTTGTTTGGGGTTTCTTTTTTTTTGTTTGTTTGTTTTGTTTTTTTCCTTTCTTTCTGGAACAGAAGTGTGTATTTGCTAGCTGTAGAAATTACTCTGTAAAGGCAGAGTCTTCTTTTTTTGATTGTTAAGCTGGTTTGTTAAAACAAAATTTCCTTTGTCTGCTGAATAACTGTACACTCTTGGCCTTATGTCTGAGGAATTTACTTGGCAGAATGGTCTGTAGACAATACTGGAAATAGTAATCCATTGCAGCCATCATGGGCAAGGTGGTAACTGAAGTATAATCAAATGTCAGTGACATGATCCCGTGTATGGTGCTCCATCTCTGTTTCTGGTTCTCAAGAGAGTATTCACAGTACACAGGAGGAAGGTCAAAGTAAAGGGCTAATCCTGGAAGGCTGAGAGCATCCACAAAATAAAATGAAAGTACCAATCATCTCTATGGAAAATGCACAGATTTACCCTGGATCATGTCTTCATCCCACAGTACTCTAAATTTTTTGAGGGAGGATTAATTCTAATAACCATTGACATATAACCTATTGCTGTAAACCACCAAAGGCAAGCCTAATTTCTAATTTTTCCATGCATATTCAGAACTTTGTCTTTTGAAACTGGAATTAATTAAAACTGGCAAAATGGTTAGTGACTAAATATCTGCAAAATCTCATTAGTAAAAATTACCCATTTTGAATGTAATGAGTGTAAAAACAGTTCGAGATTCAGACATAATTTTGCATTTTCACTTGCAAATTCAGAATGCCAGGGTTCAGGTTCAGACTGTCTGGTCTCACATGGAGTCCAGCACTTCTGCAAAGCTGCCAAAAACATTAATGGCAACAGAGCTCCACACAACACTCATGTGCCTTCTTTCTGGAAACACTTCAGTCTTAGGAGCATGCTTGTCTTCCACATTTTCTCTGTTAAAGCATCTCTTGTTTATTCAGGGTCTATGTTTGTGTTTATGTTTACTTCTACATAAACATTAATTACTTACAACCATCTTACTAGGGACTACTTGAAAAGAATGTAGAGGTTCTCCAATAGAGAATGTCAAAATAGTAGGAAGTCAATGACTCTTCATTCTAGTATGCAAACTCTACTCACTTCACTGGAGTCTCTAAAAAGGGAAGAGCAACAAGGAAAATCCTGAAAAATGTTCTAATTTTCATTTAATTTACAAACTCAAAAGAAATCTTTGTTTCTCTATGGATAATTCTTTCTTTCTTTCTTTCTTTCTTTCTTTCTTTCTTTCTTTCTTTCTTCCTTCCTTCCTTCCTTCCTTCCTTCCTTCCTTCCTTCCTTCCTTCCTTCCTTCCTTCCTTCATTATATTCTTTATGAAAAATTATTCTCTTACCAAATTTAATTAGAGGAAGTATTTAGACTGGTAACAACCAAATTAAGCCAGCTGTGAATATGCAAAGAATGACATAGAAACCTGAAATGAATTATGTATAAGTAAGATACTTTGAGTTTCCAGTTTCTATTGCCAAATATACTCTGTTTATTGTTACTTATCATATCCTTTTCTAATTTTGTTGAACTACAGCATCAAAGATAGTTCTTATAGATCATATTCTAACCCAACTCTAGATTCATGTAAAAGAGAATTCCATTCTTAGGCTTTAAGCAGGTTAAAGCATAAAATAACTTATGAAGCCTCAAAATACCCATGAGGTTAAACAACCTAAACGTCATGTTATTGTCTTGTTCAGACAGGTTCATGCTTTTATCTGAGAATAACCACTGGGATATGGGAGGAAAAAAGATCTGTTATTTTTTAAAAAGATAACAGAAATTAGGCTCCCTCAAGGGTATTTGTAAAGCTGCTGATGTGAAAAAATATATTCAAGTTAGAAAATTAATGAGTCTACTTAGCAAGATAAATTTCCAATATTTATCTAAAAATATACTATAACTAAGTTAGAAAAACTTTCTTATTAATTATAAATTAAATTCTTATTTGGTCCCTTAATTTAACATCCAGCTTAAATATTCTTGGTACATCACTGTTTCAAATGGGGGAGGGGAAAGGATAAAAGGAATCTATCATGAAAAGTTTGAGATGAATAATATGTACTTGAAAGATCATTAAATTAGACTCTCTTTCAGACATATACATTCTCAATATATTTTTACACAGAGGGCAAGGATTTTTGTTACAACTCAGATGAGTAGCTACTGCTGTTAAAAGCAGCATGAGGAATATTTTCTGGAATGGTTTATTTAGGTCATTCTGGCTTGATAAATAAATCTTGTTTCTGTATTCCTATTTTCATAAGTGGGATGCTGAAACTTGTTTTCTCTACTTCAATTACAACCAAAGGAAACATCTGGAAGAGCATCTTCTATTTAAATGTTATGCACTGGAACTTAGAATTATTAATCAACTTGTATTTCCTAAACTGAAATATTCCTGCATACTCACATCACTCATCAACTCAGTCTACACTATACAAGATTACCTATAGGACAAATTACTATCTTCTCCCTTTGAAAATATTTTCAATTTATTTTTTTTAAGAATGAATTATCTGAAGAAGCTTCAACAAATACATATAATATTTTTCTGATTTTTTTCTCTTATAATATCATTTGTGTTAATGAAAATAATTAAAATTTCTTCAGACCAAAATACTTTAACTGCTTTCTTCAAGACCAGGATTCTAACATCTCTTAGTGACTGTTGCATCAAGGTGTAAGTATGTAAAAGAACTAATGCTTTCACTTCTTCTACATTTCATTATTATATGTGCTGTATTCTTTCAAAACCATAGATAATTGTCCCCCATCCCTTCTGCAAAAGTGTAATGGGGAAATGAGGAGCAAGAGGAAAGCTGGTGCACTTCTCCATGCTGTCAGCCTGTTCATCTCTTAAAGCTCAAAGGGTGTACAACATGTCCTACAGCACAGCACCTGGCCCTAATTTCTTAGGACAGTTATTTCTCAAAAATCTGACAGTTAAAACACCCCAGACAAATGAGTTTCTTAGAGGTCAAATAGCGTGTCAAAGAACCTTGAGGTTCCTCAGGTTAATTCACTTTTTTATCTACTGAAAACTAATTTTCTTTTTTTTTTTTTTTTTTCTTTTAGCTTTGAAGAATTAGAAACAAAAGAGAACTCTAGAATGAGATTTTTCTGAAACAAGTTGTCTAGCTGATATATGATCTCAATTTATTTTTAAGAACTGTTTTCAGCTGTGATATTCATGCTACATATAAAGTGGCAATTAAAGGAAATTTATGTTGTATCTCACTAGGTAAAACTTACTAAAGAACAAGAAAATTATGCTTCACTGCTTCCCTGGAGGATTAAAATTGCCTTAATAGTCTAAGTTGTTTATGATGAACTCAAGACAGAATCCGAGCTAAATGAGCCTGGACAGAATTTTTTGAAAAAAAGAAATGCTGTTCTTACATTTATGGCGAAGAAATGAAATGCTAGAAAATTCTGAAAAGAAAGTTATATTGGAAATAATGTAAGAAAATGTCTGTTGATTATGGTATATGCTTGCAACTGTATTTACCTATATACTGTGTCAGAGTGCACAAGATGTACATTCAGAAAGTGACAACTTTAACTCAAAATCTTTATATATACCTGTAACCATCACAAGTCTTCAGTTTTCCTCTGTCACTGGAACTTCATTTTTTTCCCATTTATTTTCTAACGTACTTCAAAGAATTAAGACATCTTTGACAACTATAAAGATTTTGTAGATTATCTAAAAACCAAAATTTTAGAGGCTTTTGGGATTCATCATCATAAATGGATTTCTAGTAGGGTTTTTTGTTTGTTTGTTTTTTCTGGAGTCATTTGCAAATGATTCTGAATGACTGAGTCTGAATATTTTCTGGGTGTAAAAATAAATTTTAATGGAAAGAAATCAAGTGTAATTTTAACGAAATTTAGTTCATCATTATATAGACCACTTATCCTTGAACTATATATAAAAAATGAGCCAAAACTCTTGTAAATATAGAAAAATTGAAAATAAGCAAGAAAATACTGTAGTCTACTGAAGGTATATATATTTTAAAAAGGGAGAATAATAGAATCCTTGATTACGAATCAAGATATATTGAATATCTACCAAACTCTAAGTTAAATATTTCAGAATAGCTTACCTGAATTAAACATGAATTAATTTTAAGTTTTTGGAACTGAGACTTTCATTGCAGGTATTAGAAATCAAGAAAGATAATTAATATTAAAAATACTTTAGAATAAATATGGAAAAATCAATTTTTAAAAGAATTGCTACTAGCTCAGAATTTTGAAAACCTTAAAGCTTCCAGCAATAAATTCTGAAATAAAGATATGTGGCTTAAAGGAATTCTTAGCCATATTTCAGCTAATGCTGACATATAAGACTACAGGAGAAAGATTTTATTCAAGAAATCTGGCTTTTAAAATCCCCTCTATCTCCTGAGGGGGGGAAGGGGCATGTTTTCTCTGTTTCATTTTGTTATGATTTGATTTGATGATGGTATTTTCTTTTTCCTCAAAAAATCACCTAAAGACAGGCTATTTTTTTCCTACTCATTTTGTATGTTAGATCATTGCAGCACACTGTCTCCATTTTATCTGGTGCTGATCTACTCAGTCATATTTCAGTCAAGATTGGGAATAATCAGGGAGTAGGACAAATAAATGCTTTTGTTACAATGACTTCTCTTAGTAAATGAGTGAGAAATATCACTTTCATTAACAATGGAATAAGTCAAAGCAAAGAGCAAAAAAAAAGGGCAGTTCAGGAGAATATATACCAACTTAGTGAAATGGAAAATAAAATCCCACTATCTGGCACAGTGTCATACCCCACTATTTGGTGTGGTATTTGTTGTTCCTTTCTAATACAGAATGTTCACTGATATTTGCAAGTCTAAGGATAAATAGTTGAAAATATTTATCTAAGGACAAGCCTATCAGCCAATTCTCCAATAAAATGAAAAATATCTACTGATTTCCCAGATGCAACAGCTTCTTGCTTACAGATTATTTGAAAGGAAAAGCTAGAGAGGAGAATGGGGCCTGTTAGTGTCTGTGTGGTACAACTGAAATGTTTAAGGAAATCTTACTAAAATACACTGTTTTTGTAAATTACGCTGAGAAAAATTGCTTAAGACAAAAAATGCTTTCCACAATACCGTTTACTTGTGTATAATTCCAAAATCATAGCAAATTTCTTAAAAGATCAGATAGTCTTTAAAAATCACCCCCAAACCTAAAAACCAATAAAAACAAATAAACAAGCCGCAAGAAACCCCAACCAAACAAAAAACAACCCAAACAAAAAACACAAAAGATACACAAAATACCCCCCAAAGGACCCCAAACAAAGCTATGTGTTTTTATGCACACACACACACACACATGCACACTTATTTTAAAGGCAATAGAAAGCAGACAATGTGGAGTATAGTCTTATTCCTTAACACGAAATCCATGTACTGTGTCCATGTTTAATATTTTCCAAACTGTGAGCCATTCTGCCGTGTACCAAATTTTCCTTGGAGAAGCTCTGCTGATGAAACTCTCCCATGAATAACAAATCTGATGAAGAGCCTTTACATTAATACTGAAAGTAAAGCTACAGTTGGTTTGTATTCACCAGCACTGTTCACTTTCCATGGCAAAGTAAAATGGTCCTTTCCTTCCCATGAATAATAAGTGAGCCTGAGAGCTCAGCCTACTCAGCTACTGCACTTTTCTTTTTCCATAAATCAATTTCATATGTGTTTATGAAAATACATGTATTTTTATAGCTTAAGTACAAATCAGTATTAGCTATAGTGAAATAATTGCACTGCAACAGAGTCTGGAAACTTTAGAGTGTCCTCTCTAATCTTAGGAAAACTCCTGGATATGTGATGTGGTCCATCTAACAGCAAGGAATCACATTTTTATCTAAAAATTACTGATTATGAATATTTTAAATTTTTAATGTATCCATTATTTTTCTTCTGAAAAACAAAATAAAAATAAAAAACACCCACAGCTCAGTTTAAGCCCTTTCCAGTTATAAACATACGATTAGCATCTGAATCTGTATTATGTGCAGTCCTTTGTCAAATTGTTGCAGAAAGCAATCTCCCTTTAATCTGCTTTTCTCAAAGCAGAGCAGGACCAGTTCTTTGTCTGTTCTGACATACCACAAGAACTTCCTTCCTCTAAGCATCTTGGTGGTCCACAGTGGATTTATTCCAGTTTGCCAACACCTCTGCTGTACAGAAAGAACAGAGCTATGAACAGTATCTTATATGTGGCCTCTCCAATGTGGAATAACCACTACCCTCAATGTTCCAGGTACGCTTTTATTAATTAATATGCCACAGAGTGTAGTTTGCCTTAACCGCATTGGAACACAGTTAAATTGATACAGGAACTTGTGTTTCCTAATCCAGACTCATCTTTACTCCAATTATGAATCTTTTCAGTAAGTTTCATATTGTTGTGTATTTTACTCTCAGAAATAGTCTTTCCCATTTGACTACACTGAGAACATCCCTGATGTCTTTTTAACTTCCATCCATTACCCAGAAGTTTTGGGTTCTGAAGATTTTGCTTCTATGCTTCCTCTCAATTGTAATTATTGTAAATTTGGAGTATTCCTAATTACTTGGTGAGTTTTGCAATGTGTGATGGGAAGCATACTTTCTTTACCAGATGCCTGAAGGGTTGGCTTAGCCCAGGAATGCATACTGAGAAGGTTTGACACTGTATCATGCGAATTATAATTTCTTTAATGTAATTTCTTCTAACTAACTCTGTCTTAGAGGCATGAAGCAGATTAGAATTTCAAAGACTATTAGAAAGAATATTAGAATACATGGGAAAGAAATTTATATTCTTTTATGCTTTTTCAGTCTTTTAATCCTATTTTATTTATCAGGTAGAAAGAGAATAATAAACCTTTGGTTATAGAGGTTATGGTTTTAGAAAATCAGAAGAGAATCATGTGTTCATAACCTGAGTACACTATTTCCATCATTGTTCTTGAAAACAGGCATTTCATGGGCTTTAAAGATAGGATGGCTTTATAAGCCAGACAGACTGCTTCCACCAAGTTCAATACCTTCTACTTTATGTTTAGAATTTAGATAAAAAACCTAATTTGTTTTAGTTGCACTTTAATTTTAAAAAAATTGTTTAAATGGATAACCAAAGTATAAGTTCACTGAGTCCTTTGGTATATTATATTTTAAATCATAGAATCATTGAATCATTACAATTGGAAAAGATCTCCAGCATCATCAAGTTTAGCCTTTGAATGGACACCACCATGTCAACAAGACCACAGCAATAAGTGCTATGTCCAGACATTTCTTGAACACTTCTGGGGATGGTGACTCCACCACCTCATTGGGCAGCTCATTCCAATCTCCGACCACCCTTTCAGTGAAGAAATTCTTCCTGATATCTAACCTGAACTTCCCCTGATGCAACTTGAGGCCGTTCTCTCTTGTCTCAGAATATCAAGGAGATGTAAAGGACATGATTCAGGTGCTTGAGCATCTGTTCCCCTCCAGACAGTCATCACAAGATACTCACAAAGAGACCTCAGAAGAAACCTGCATGTTGCAGAGCAGCAGATGGGATGAAACTGCTGGTCATAGAGAAAACTGGATGTGTATTCCAGAGCCAGACTATAAGGGATTGGGATTTCAGTTAAAGTTGCTTTCAATGATGCAGGAATTTTTATGTGTGAGCTTAATAGCTGTCCTTTGTTGTCAATTACAAACTAATAAACAACTTTCCAGCCACTCTTTCCCTAGCCTGCAGCACTGCATGGAGTGGTTGTGACCCAAGTGCAGGACCTGGCAGCTGGCCTTACTGAACTCATGTATTTGGTCTCAGGCCATGGATCCAGCCTGGCCAGATCCCTCTGCAGAACCTTCCTACCCTGCAGTGGTGCAATGCTGCCATCCTTCTCGGTATAATCTGCAAACTGAGTGGGTGCTCAATCCCCTCATCCGGACCACAGATAAAGATATTAAATAGGGTTGTCCAAAATAGTGAGCCCTGGGGAACCCATCTTGTGAGAGGCCCCTGCTGGGCGTAACTCCTTTCACCACCACTGTCTGAGGCCAGCTGTTCAGACAGCCTTTCACCTAAGGAGGATCGCATCCACCCAAGCCATGAGAAGCCCATTTCTCCAGAGTGCCGAGACAGACAGTGTCAAACTTTGCTAATTCCAGGTAGACAACAGCCTTTCCTTTATCCACTAAGACTGTAACTTTGTCATAGAAGAAGGTCAGGTTGGTCAAGCAGGACACACCTTTCACAAACCTGTGCTGGCAGGCCTGATTGCCTGGTTGTCCTGCATGTGCCAAGTGATGACACCCAGGATGATCTGCTCCGTTGCCTTTCCCAGCACGAAGGTCAGGATGATCAGCCTGTGGATACGGATCCTCCTTCCGACTTGTTTTGCAGATGGACATCACAGCCACCAGCTTCCAGTCAGCTGGGACTCTCTGGTTAGTCATTTACTGCCGCCAAATGACTTAAAGTGGTTCAGCAAGTTCTTCTGCCAGCTCCATCAGTGCTCTTGGGAAGATCCCATATAGCCAATCAGAGACACCAAAGAAAAGTGGCAGAACAGACATTTTCTTGATTTTTTTTCCACTTGCCCCAGAGTAGGCATATTTGTGAAGCTGAAACCTACTCATCTAGTTAAATACCCAAATATTACCCAAATATAATAATATAATAATACCCAAATAAATACCCAAAAATTATGAGAAATTTTTCATTCTTTAAAGAACATCCATAGAAGGGAAACAGTGTTGCTGTTTAACTTTTATTCATTACTTATTGTCATAATATTTATTTTAGAATGGAAGATCTGTATTCAACAAATGCCTTCTCCTGAGAATTTGTGTATATTTATTTCTGACCCAAAACAAGCAGTCAAAACAATAGAAACATTATAGAAGAATCATAATATTACAGGAAGAAATTTAGATTCCCATGAATTCCCAGGTAATGAATAATTAAACAAGATTTATTTTAAGGGATTTCTCAATTTGATTTAAATTACATCACAGGCTTCTGAATATCTCTGTAGACTTCAAGTTTTGTCTAGAAGTAGAAAAAAAAAAGTCAGCAGAAAAACATCTATGCAGAACCCTCTTTTCTGAAAGACGTTTCTGGATATAAGTTCAGGATTTGAAAACTCTCAAGCTTTGCTCTTTTTTAATGCCTCCTGTCCATGAATTTCTTTAGTCCATAAAAATATATGGGTAAAACAAGAAGTTCCATAGCTCTCCCAGGTAATTGTGTATAATTTCAGATCATGCCTTTACAGTTCTCTTGTTCATTGTTTACATACATACATATATATATGTATATATGTGTATATATTTACATTTAGTTACAGAAGAGTACAACTATTAATCCTTTCCAAGCAGAACCTAGGTAGAAGAAAAGCATGTCTTGCTCATGCCTAAATGCTTTCTATATGGAATTATTTTTATTTTAGAGGACATGAGAAACAACAGTTTTTTGTTCTCCCATAAATTTCTCACCTGTGTCTCATCACTGAATTTAAATAAATATATTTTAATTCAATAGAAATATTTTTTGTAAGTAGGAATATACATCAGAAACTTTGGAAACAGAAAATGTCTTGCTGTTTAAGAGTATCTTAGATTTATTTATCATATGGCAAACAACCACTTTATTAAATGATTTGCTATGAGGATAGCTATGGATATGCCAACAAAAATCCTGGCATTGAGAAGAAAAGCTACTTTTCATTTGTACCCATATTTGGGCAATTCATGTTCAACTGGATAACAAAATAGAAAAATAACTTTATCTCTGTAATTACCAGAGAAACTTTAGAACCAATAGGCTTTTCTCTAGCATCTATTTATCAGGGGACTAAAACAAAACCCCCTAATTTCATGTGTTTTGAATAAATAAAGTATTTTTTAATAAATGAATTATGTATTTAATCTGTGATCTGGTTTGTGGTGGGTTTTTTGGTTGTTGTTTTATTTTTTTTTTTCTTTTTTCTGAAAGATAAAATTCAGCTGTGTTGTTAGATAAAAGAAGAAATTTTTGTTAATTGCTTCTCCTGATACATTCAGAACTTAAAATTCTAATTGCATTATAGAAATGGTAAAATCTGATATTATTAAAGATATTACCTAGTTTAAATTTCTGTTATGTTGCATGAGATTTATTCCATTTGTGACGTAGACAGGCATTTGCAATTAAGGCTTTACTTCAAAATTTCCTCATGATTTTCTTTCAAATCTGGAATTTGTAAATTGAAGTCATTAAAAAATTTAATTAATGGAAATAACAAAGTGATTATGGAGTGCCATAACCAGTGTTTCCTTGGATATTTGTGTGAAGGACATGTGTAACTACTTTAGTACCTCAAATTCTTTTGCTCACAGAATTGTTTGCATTTGAATGTATTAGGATGCACTGTGGCTACTTTAGTGCTGGTTTACCTGCTTTGTTCAACTGGGTTTTAAACCAGTCCAACATTCATTTTCCTTTAATTTCCCTTGGGGAGCTGTCTAATAGATGTGAGTGTTAGCAAATAATTCCTCATTCAATCTTAACTTTACTTTCTCGTTTTGTCTGATTATATTTAATTATTCTTACACGTATCAACTTTAACAACTTTATCCATTTCTTGTTTACAAGCTATGAATAAGATGAACTACCCCTATAAGCTGTGCTTCTTTGGTCATTGTTTTTCTGGAGTACATATTACAAAATCTTTTTTTAACTTTTTTTCTTGAATCACTGAAACTGAAAAGTTCCATTTACTTTGTTGGCATTTTTTTCAATTCTTAAAATAGTTTTTTAAGACAGTCAAATTCTCAAAATAATGAAAATTGAAGTTCTGTAGTACTAGGTTGTTTAAAATTTCATAGCTTTCTGATTTAAAAGCACCCACTCTGAAGAAATAATGTTACATAATGCATTCTGCACCATTGTCCTGCCTGATCACATAGATGAGCTTTCCTGATTATTTGTACACAGTGTCAGAAAATGCATTTTCTATCATTTTCCTACAATATTTTATGACAAATTGCTGTTGATTTCTTCTTTAGATCATCATACAAGCTATATATTGTCCAAATCTTTTAAACTGCTGTCAAACAACAGTTACCAAGGCCAGTGAAACTCCCAGGCTGTGGCGAGATACATGTGGAACCTGTGTGAGGATTTTCCTCAGGGAACCTTGGGGTTCTCCATCAGGTAAAGTCATCACAGGGCAGGCAGACAGCAATGTGTCCTTGAGCAGCAAGGCCCTAGACACCACCTGAGATGCTGCAGAGTCTCAGCATACCTTCAGGAGATTACATCTACACTCTGAGATAAATGGGAAGTGTGAATCACCTTTTCTAAGTGGCATCTGACAATCAACTTGCATTGTAGGGTATTTCACATGCCACCAGTCATTTAAACACAAGCAAACAAATAAACCCTAGATCTGCACCTTACACATATCTACATTTCTATATCTGAAATCGTCTTACTCAGAAGCTGACTCTCATTCAAGTGGAACAATTTAGTTAACTAAATATGAGGGCATCTGTTTTAACTGTTCCAAAATTTCCCAGCCTTGTCTTGAACTGGTGCTGCAAAGCAATGCAGAAGTAGGATCACATGTGCCAGCAAAATCCAACTGCTTGAATAACTTCAGCTACCTTAAAAGGCAGAGATGTCTTTACATATGAATGAATTGAAGCCTGGGTGTGCTGATTATTCAGTGGAGAGCAGCAGAAAAGGTAATCAATGAAGAGAGATTCCTTCAAGGTACATTTCATATGTCTTTCAAATTATGACATCTGGATGAAATTAATTATGTGATATGTGTCCTTTTAACTATAAAGACATTCTAAATGACTAGGTTAGATAAACATAAGTCACACTGTAAATGTCTATATTTGTCACTGAAATTCCAAGTATCTCTATGTGATAGATTTCAGGATTATGTAAACTTGCTATTCAAGCTGTGCTTTAGAGTTAAAATCTCTAAATCTGATATTCAGTAAGCACAGTCTAATGAAAGTTAACATATATTAGGTAAATCTCAGTGGCAAATTAACACTCAGCTTCTGTTTCAGAACTTTCAGGTGTACAGCAAATTCAAAGACCAAAGCACTGATCAAACTTAAATTGATATAAATTTAATGCAAACTTGTATCATTAATGAAATAAATCTAAGATGGCTCAAATGTTTTTATGTAAAAGTATCCAAAACATTTGAAAATTTGTAGTTAGCCAGATTTATGTGTGGAATTTGAGTCCTTAATTATGAAAACCTTATTTGATATTTGGGTTAAAAGATGTCATGGCCCAGAACTGCTGCAGTTTTGCGTTCTATATCAATTGCTGGAGGTTAAGGGATATACTCAAGGGAATTCTCTCAAAAAACACTGGTTTCTGAACGAGTACCTACTACTGTGCCTAAGCTTTCAGGAGTTTTATCTGCTGCATTTAAGTTGTGGCACAGTAATCCTTTCCTTTCACTATATATGTACAAAAATGAGGCTCTCACAGCGTTGTACATTAAATGAGAAAATATATTGGTTTAGATAATTTAACTTAACACTGAAGTAATTAATTAAATGAACTTTAATTCCAATATTGTCTGTGTAACACGTGGATGAAAAAAAATTCATTATGATTAAGTAGGGATTAATATTATTTGAAAAAAATAATGAGGGGAAAAACATTTGAAGGAAGTTGCTCATTTTGAAAAACACTCATGTATATGTTTTAAAGGCAAATTTTAAGGCTGGTGAAAATTTACTACATTAGTAGTTGTTATATAAGTTATTTTTTGTAGAAGAGAAGCAAAGGACATGACACTGATGTGAAGCACTCTGAGTATGAAACTGGCATTTTTGAAGATAGTGAGGAACTCTCAAGTAAAAAATATTATTTAATTACATTGTACCTCTAACCAGATATTTGTACAAATCTAATACAAGATCTCAAGTAAATTAGAATCCTTCTGGAACAACAAGTTGAGACTAGACAGAATGTTTTGCATTCAGAAAGATGATATGATCCTCTGTTTAGGAGTCTCAGTCCTATTCTTCAGGCACAATTTGGGTCAAGATTAAGATATAGATTTAGGTACAAATAAGGCAATTGTACAAAACTTGGAGAGAGTGTAAGTTCAGCTATAAATATGAATAATGTCAATAAAATATAAATAAAGCTGCCATTAGTCTATTTAAAACAACTTTTAAGGTTTGTTTTTTTGGGTTTTTTTTTCCTGGCTTCACTGGTGCCATTCAAGAATGGCTTAGATATTGTCTCACCTTAACTTCTCTGTTGAATTTGCCAGAGGACACAGGTGCTGTGCATATACTAGGGAATCTCACAGGATATTGTATGCCTCTGATTAGGCAAGTGAATCAAATAACCAAGTTAAATTGTTCATTGAATCTGGACAGCAGATCAGCTGATCAAGGAAATCTATTGATCAGTTGGGATTTACTCACTAGAATATTAATTGTCAGGCTCATAAGGGTGCTTTGGATACCCTTTAGTGCTGAAATGGCACACAGAACATTATACCCCTTGCCAGAGTTTACACTAAAGTGCAAAACTGTTGGACATGACCTGAGAAAGTGCTGGAAGTAACAGATGGCCATGTAATGAATGGCAAAAGTTACAATTCTGGGCTTCTCAGTACAAGAGAGAGATGCAGCTGGAGGTGAAACTCCAGTAAAAGGTCACTAGCATGATCAAATGACTGGAGCATCACTGCAGTGAAGAAAGACTGAAGCAGATGAGACTGTTTAACCTGGAGAAGATTTATGGGGAATCTCATTGTGTATAAGGGTACCTGCAGGGAGAGGTCACCAGCAGAGCAACCAATCAATACTTGTTAGAAATCTGATCCCTCTGCAAAATTTCCTAGCCCTGTCCCAAGTCATCATGGAGCTAGATTAGTTTGATGTATTCTGCTTGTACCTAATTTGTCTGCTTATTTTGTTCTTGGAAGTAGTTCAACCACTTTTCCCTGCACTTTAATAAATTGAACCTGAGGAGATACCATGACTGGAAAATCACATTCTGAATAATTAAATACTGATACAATTTATATGCAACTGGAAAAAGTCTTCTAAAGGGATGTTTTTGTTCTCTAATTACAATCACACATAATTCTGACTGAAAATTTTCTCTAGGAACAGTACATATGTTATTTCCTATGGGTTAATTGCACAGAAAGTAGGGTTTTTTCATACTTACCAATATCTGGAGATCAAATTTTCTATTACATAACCAGATATGTCATTATGACTTCCTAAACATAGCTGTTAACAGAAATTAATGTTGAACGAGTGAGATAAAAAGTCAGTCCAAGTCATTCTAAAGGCATCTGTAAATGCCCCTTAAATGTTTAAAATTGAGAAAAGATCATATTATCAGTTGAACTACACAGAAAATTACTGAAGCCTCTTGAGATATTTTTTTCACAAAGAAAATTATTTACTCGGTTTAGCTATTACATTATCCCAGTAGAAAAATAATGTTTCTCATAGTTTTTTCAGTGATTATTAAATTTATATTCTAAACCCAAGACCCAGGTTTTAATGATACAAACAATTGCACTGGGAAGAGCATTAGTAGCAGCCATACATATAGATTGTCTTTTCAATTAAAAAGTTAAGGTTTTTGTGAGACAAGTTTTTGTAGGAGTGTTTCAAAACTAGAACTCCAAATCCCACACAACCCAGTAGTCAATATGTAGGAGTGTTTTAAAACTAGAGCTCTAAAATCCCACACAACCCAGTAGTCAATATGTAGGAGTGTTTTAAAACTAGAGCTCTAAAATCCCACACAACCCAGTAGTCAACAAGCAAACAGACAGTAAAATGTAAATAATAATGAGTATTTTCTAATGCAGCATGACTTTGGGCAGATTTGTTTCCCAGAAAGGCTAAAGAAGGAGCAGGGGGACGCAATAATTAGACTTTTTACCAGTAAAGGGAAAACATAATTTCATTCAGTGGATAATGATCATGTCCATGTAAGTTGCCTCTTACAGGGAAAGGAAAGAAAAAGGAATTTTGAATTAGAACAAAAATATCTACAGTAAAAAAAACTCATGACTAAACAAGAATACCAAACTAAAATAGAACTCAAAGCTCCTCTTAATTTATTATTTTTCAGTGTTGGTGTCAGATACTCCACCTTTGTCAGTATCATTCCTGTATTGTTGATCTCTGATAACAATGTTATCTTTATATAGTTCAGATCATGTATATAAATAAAATAAAATAATATAAAATAAAATAAAATAACACATTTAGCATTTTTTGTATGTTTCAGCAGTTTGCTATTCAGTGCATTCAATTACACCTATTTTATTCAAAAAACATTTGTTTGGGCTGGCATTTTTCATGCTTTTTGTTTCTATGCAAATGTTCCTTTCAGTAAAGTTTCAGTCAGAAAATTTTGATTAATTATAACAGTATTCTGGGAGCTGGGTTAGTTTTTCTGATGTGTAAACTTTTAACTGAGGTTACCTCTACAGCTGATTTACTACTGTTTCTTTAAATATGGATATTTGATTTTGCTGTCTTCATTTCCTAATGGAAATGTACACTGATGGTGCACAGGATTTGGAAAATTTTCAGACCTCTGAATTTTATCCAAAACTTTTCAAATTCTGTCATGTTATGCACATGGTTACTTCCTAGTTTTATTTAGCATATTGTGGTCAAATGGGGCAACAGGCAATGCAAATCTGTCATATAACCTTTATGTCTTTACAAAATGTCCTTTAATGATATCAGTCACAACTGCACAGTAAACTGCCAAATATAATTTTCAACTTTTGTAAAAACAATCTTGTATCCTTGAAAGAAAATTAGTAAACACACAGTTTTTGACAGCAGTTGTGTTCCTTGTTATATTTGATTATTGTCAACTGTACATCGATGACTGCTGCAGTCCTGTAGAATTGATTTTTCTTTATTTAAAAATTTGAAAACAAGATAGACTGATCTGGTTTATACTGGTTCCTTTATGCTTTTTGCTGATTTTCTTTGCATTCTTCTACAATCTGACTATACTTTAGAGACTCTGATGTGCTCCAGTTGAATAATTGCATTTGATTACTTTACTGCATAATAAATATATTTCCATCTTGCAGTTACTCTTTTCTATGAGTTCTGAATGCTTTCATAGTCACATTTGTCATGTTACAGTTTAATTTATATGCCTATGCATAGAAATTGTAATCTGTTAGTCACTCTATTTTCCCAAATTCTCTGGGGAATTTTAGTTATACATTATTATTTTAAAATAATTAATATTTTAATTATTATTATATCAGGGATATTCAAGATAAACATGATAGTTATCAGAACACATTTTACAGTTTCTATGAGTGCAATGCTCTGGTAGAAGTCAAGAGTTGTAAAAAGTCCCCATTTTTGTTTGTCCATCAGGCACTGCCAAAACCTGGACTCTGTTTCCTGAATGCCTGAAAAAAGGCAAGGTGCTATTCAGTTAGTGAAATAAATCGAGATTCTATCAATGACTGGTTGTGTAAAACACTGTCTACAGGACACAGCTAAGGGTACTATATAAAAATTTTATTAATTAATTACACTGCACCTTATTACTGATATAAAGGAAACACTATTGAACTACTATTGAAAGACAAAACTGCAACCCAAATGAATTTAGTAGTTCATTGTGACATAACCACAGAGAAATAAATCAGCTTCTCACATATTTATTCAATCTTTGATAAAGATTTTTACAGTTCAAAAAAGGACGCAATATATGCATTACAAGAAAAATTGTCTTGCATTTCAGATATGCAGTCTTATTTTTTGACAGAAAATGCATCTCTATCACCTGCTCTCAACGAGTTTTGTGAACAATGAACAGAGCTCAAGCAAGAGAAAAATGGCAGTGAATGAAGCTTAAGCATCTTATTTATCACTGAGCATCTTAAACAAGACTGCAAGCAGTATTGTGTGACTGGTTCAATTTTAAGTAAAAACATTTGTCTGGCTAACGAAGCACATATGATACAGAATAATTCCAAGCATATTCAGAGCTATATTTATTTATATTTTAAGTAATTTATCTTATGCCTGGAGTTTAACAGATGTTAACTCAGCTAATTCAGGATTTTGGCAGATTCCACTGTGTAAGTATTTAGCATCATGGCTGAATTTATTAGTCCATTATCATCTGCGAAGGAACAATGAAAAATAGTGTAATAATTTCTGAGATATATAGAATTTGGCACTGAAAAATGAACTGATGAATGCTGTTTACATAGTACTACAGATTTGTTTTCCAGATATTTCACAGTATCTATGTCACACCTGACAGCTTCAAGAGAATTAGATTTTTGCAGCACCTCTAATGCTCCTATCCAGAACCACATCCCCAATATTTTACTGTGCAAAATTTCAAACACTTTCCCAAGAAAGGGTGGTTCTGATGTGGCCACAAATACTTTTCCTGTTTTTCTCTGGCAAGTGACTTTATAGTCCTCCATAAAGCAGCTTAGACCATGATGTGAGTTGTAAAATTTAGCAGAACAGTGAAGCATGTGCTTCAGAAGATATCTATAAGTGGCAAACTGACATCTGATTACTAAGATAAAAATTATTTTTCTGATGGTGGGTGTGGGGTAGTGGTGTCCCTTTAGCTCCTCAACTGCTATTTTTATGGGTAGGTCTTTTAAGGTCTTCAGTCAAGATACAAACAAATAAACAAAAAAAGCTTGAAAAGTAAAGTATGTGAACAATTCTTTTGAAATGTAGAGATTTAAAAGAGTATGTTAAAGTAAAAATCTTTTTTCACACCTTGGTGCCAAAGTATCTTTGAATATAAGGAAGTTGTAAAGAAAATTTTTCATTACTGTTTGTGGTCAGGTGTTAACAGTAATTCAGAATTTTCTCACATCTGTTTTCCTGGGAATACTTATAAAATCACGATGCATATTAACCACAACAGCTAACACCCAAATTTCATAGAATTGTAGAGCAATAATTTTACTCTGATTGTGCTGGCAAGCTGCCATACATAGTTTTGGTTAATACTATACTCATCCATTTCACTTGTGACCATTAAATAAAATGAAAAATTGCTAGAAATTTAAGAACTGTGTATTTAAAATATCCTTAAACATTTTTTCTATATTTCAAACAGTTTGTAAGTTTGAGTGGAAAACAGTATGTCATGGGTTGACGCTGGACCAAAGCCAGTGCACCCATGAGTATATTTTACCCTATGAGGGACTGTGAGATGTGACCAAGAACAGAGCAGAGCAGGCCTAGAACTTGAAATAGAAAAAAAAAACTTTATTAAACTACATAACAGAAAATAGAAAAAGAAATCCCAACCACCTAAAAGCAGAGATGAAAACCTCCCAGGACACTTCTTCTCCTCCCCTCAATTTCCATTCCATGCATGCTCACGCAGTTGACCCCAGCACATTACCCTCATCCACTTACTTAATCCCTCAACAACCCTGGGTTCCTAATCCAAATCATCATCCCTTAAAAACAAACAATCCTCATTCATTCCAGGTCGAGAGGAGTCTTTCTCGCACCACAGACCCCCCACAGGAAACACAGGTCCACCATTCCGTGTTCCCACGTCACCCATGGCACTGCCCAGAGGAGTCTGCCAGGGTGACACCCTCCTTTCCATGTCCAGTGCTCTCACCACTGTCCATGGACCAAAACCACATACAGGGCTCTTTAAGGATGTTTCGGAAGTACCAAAAACCAGCCATCTTCTCATTTTGGGACAGCAGTCCCCCCCCCCATTTACCCCTGGGGCGGAGGGTTCCAAGAAGAGGCCACAAAGACTTTGGTTTTGAGCCAAAAAGCATCCACTCAAACACAGTCTTATTTATATTCAGGAGAGTCCAAGGGTCCATCTATGGCTAACATTACGCAGGAAAAGTCCAGCCCAAAAGACCACTCCTCTTCAATCTGCCGGTCTGGGGGTCTTTTCCAATCATCCTTT
>VXBR01012253.1:0-19121 GCA_013400215.1 Cisticola juncidis | reverse complement strand
GCTGTCCTCTCTTCTGAAACCACCAACCATGAGAATCAATGTCTGGGAACAGTTTTCCTCTGCCTCAGAAAGAGTTAAAAACTTCTGTCTCCCGGCAAGGCCACAGGCTCAGGCACTCGCAGGCTGTGTTCAGCTCCCACACGCAGCTCCAGCTCGGCACCTCCTCCCTGGAATGGGGGGAGACGGGCTGAGGGGGAAGGGGGGGACAGGGACTGGGACAGGACAGGGGGACGGAGGGCACTTCCAAAGTTCTCCACCCCTCCATCCTGGATGGGGCTGGCTCAGCTCCAGTCCCGTTCTCTCTCTCTCTCTCTTTCCCCGCCCTTTCCCTGGGGCCTACCTGGCTCCCCTCCCCCACTCAGCCTGGGCAGGCTGGGCAGGGGAGAGGAGAAGGATGCTCCTCTCCAAAAAGCGGAGCCAGGAAAAGAGGAAGTCCCTCTGGGAGTCCTTGCTTTTAACCCCTTGTGTCCTCAGAGGAGTGTCCAACCACTCAGTGGCCACCAAAGTTGTCAATATTCGAATCTGACCACTCATTGGTTTGATCTCAGCTTCCAAAAAAAATTCACTTCCCCTCAAACCAGGACATAGTACTAGATCTGGCAACAACACTATATAGCTAATTATGGGTAAAGGAATCCTATCTGATGGAGATAGAGCAATTCAGCTAATCATATTCAAACAGCTATTAGAAAGTGAGCTAAACAGATTTTCAAGAACTATATACTTAAAATAACTCTCTAACCAAGTCTTTTTCTAGATTCTAGAAACTTTTAAAGTTTTTAATAATTACTTTTAGTTAAACTTAATAAACTCTTTCCAGCCTTGCTTATCCTTATTTCCTTTTCACAAACCTGCTCTCTTATTAAAAGAACTAGTTTGGATCCTCAGATTTACAATATATTTATGAAAAACTATGGATATTTTTGTCCTATGTGCTTCATGTGTGTTGGACAGAACCATACTCCAACTATAAAAACAGAAAAAGAACATTTCTTATTAAATTAGATCGTTCCATAACTAGAGGTTTTTAACTGTTCCTTGCAAACAAACTGAAACCTATTTCTCTTCAATTTCTGATACAAGTCAGAAATAATAATTTTAAATTACAATAGAATTTACTGATTTCTGCATCAACAAAATGATTAGAACTTGTCTAGGTCAAAATTATCATCCAATAGGAACAAGAAGAGGAGAGGCAAGAATAGAAAACTGCTGTCACCTCAGAGCTAATACATGGGAAAAAACCTGAAAATTGTACTGAGAGGAGAAGGGAGAAAGGAGAAAAAAATCATATTTCTCAAAGATGCATTTCTTAATTAACCACTGATGAATCTGGTGGATATGAAAAAAAACTAGTAGTTACTGTTACTTTGAAAGGTCTGAAAATCACCAAAAGAAGGATGACACTAAGAATGGTAGTCGTAGAATGATTAAACTGATTAAGAAGTACAAGGTCAATATGTAAAATATGCAAAAGTACAATATGTAAAGGTTAATAAGAACATATTTTGTTATAAGCTAGAAAAATGTCTGTAATAATCAAAGAGGAAGTAGAAAACCCTGAATATGTTTACTATTGTGTCACTGAGATTTCATCATGACAAAGAATGCTAGGGTGGAACATCAAAATATATTGTGTCAAACTGATATTACAAAGAAAGAAGGGAAGAAGAATTAAACTAAAGACTTGCTAGGTTGCTATAAACTGATCATGAGCATAGTTGAGAGAGGGACGATATTTTCCAGCTGTCAAAGTACTAATACTGTGGAATAGTCTTCCTATATGACAGAGTATAAGGGCAGATAAATAGTTCTGAGACTAAATTCTGATCCATTTCTGAAAAGGCTGTGATTGCTTATAATACCTGAAGAGAATTCTTCATGTCCTTTCTTGTCATATTCCAACAACCCCAAAGTGTTTTCCTTCAATCCATCTGAAATATTTTAACTATTACATAATACATGTTAAACTAACAGATTATAATTTCTAGAGAAATAAAATGTTCAGTGCAAAAAAAAAAATATGTGAGGATTCTTCTCACATAATTTTAGATATTGGATTTTTTTTTTTTTACTGCCCCACAAAATGCAGTCAACAGATCAGAGCATGTCCAAAATCTGAATCTTCCAACATATCTGTCCTGAAGAACAGTTTTGGAAAGGGATAAAGATAATCCTGTCAAGGCATCCCTCTTTATGCCTGCAGACTCTAGACATACGGTAGTGAGGCTTGTGAAGAGGTTGTTTTTCGCAATCTGTTCCATTGCATGTTCACATGCTCAGTAAAGAAGTTCTAACTCATATCCAGGTGGAGCTTCCTGTGCATCAGTTTCTGCCCATTGTCTCTTGTCCTATTGCTTGGCATTTATCCTGGCTTTTAGCTCTTGGCACCCTCCCTTCAGATACTTATATAACTGATCAGGTCCTCTCTCAGTTGTCCCTTTTTGAGACTGAACAAGCACAGCTCCCCCAGCCTTTCCTCTTAAGAGATATGCTCCTGTCCCTCAGTCACCTTTTTCCCCCTCCACTGGAGCAGCTCCAGGAGCTCAATTTCTCTCTTGTCCCAGAGAGTCCAGAATTACACACAGCACTCCAGATGTGCCTCACCAGGGCTGAGCAGAGGGGCAGGATCACCTCCCTCGACCTGCTGGCAGTGCACCCCAGGACACCATCACCCCACCTGGCCACAAGGACACACTGCTGGCTCATGGAGAGTTTGCTGTCCACCAGGACACCCAGGTCCTTCTCCACAGAGCTGCTTTCCAGCAGATCAGCCCTGTACTGGTGCAGGGGATTGTTATTCCCCAGGTACAGGACTCTGCCCTTCCTTTGCTGAATTTCAGGCAGTTCTTCCCTGTCCATCTCTCCACCCTGCTGAGGCCCTTCTGAAGGGCTGCACATCCCTCTGGGGGCATTGGCCACTCACAGCTTTGTGCCCTCAGTGAACCTGCTGTGGAGACATCTACCCTCTCATCCAAGTCACTGATGAATAAATTAAACAATACTGGGCTCGATACTGAATGTCTGAGGATACCACTAGTGAGAAGCACTAGTGAGAAGCATCCAACTAAACACTGTGCCACTGATTACCATTCAGCTAATTGCACCAAGTAGCTGCTAGAAGGTGAGATAAATAGATTTCCATTTATTCAATGTCTAGGTTACATGCACACATTTAAAATATAGGTATTTTTATCTTTGAGACTGCCTTATACTTTCAGTTGGTGCAAGATGGACAATATAAAAATCCATCTGGCTGCAGATAAAGGACAGCACTATCCTGGATAAAATGGGCTCAGCCTCACTGCCCTTGTGCAAACCCATTTTTTCATTCACAATGACTTTTTGTCTTCCACTTCATGTCCCATTACCTGTCCAAAAGGGCCAGATTTTGGTGCATGTCTTGTGTCAGAGTACCCATCCCCGCAAGGGTGCTTCACTATAGGATTTCAGAGAGTTTTACAGGTCTGTATGAGGGCAGCTGGACAGACACATCGAAGTCCATCCCTAAAAGGCAAGGGAATTCCAATGTGTGTGGAAGTAATTAGCCAGATTAAAGAGGGAAGAAGTGGAACTGTACCACTGAATAAAATAACTTTTAATCCATTCTGATGACTGTCAGTGTTTACTGATGAGGTTGTAAACCTACAATGAAACTGAACTTGTTAATGAGATTTTAGTAATGTATGCTCCATATAGTATCTAAATATATTTTCATGATTCAGTAGCATTCCTTACTGGAAAAATGATGCTCAGTCTTATGCTCTAAAATGACTGCTCAAATGAAAACATATGACTTCCTTTTTTGATTTTAACTCAGTATCAGAATAAACTTTTTTCCAGACACAATTCTCAGTGGTTTACATCTTACTATTTAATTGAAAGAGTCAAATCTTGACTGCTTTCATAAACCTCACTGTTCTCAGTGCATCTTTCAGGGACAATATAGTAAGACCATTTTTACACAAATAGACTCTCTTGAATACAGAAAGTTTTGTATCTCTATAGTTTGTTTGGCTATGTTTATACACAGTCCTATAAGCAGTGATAATTGATAGCAATTCTCTTTTGAATGTTCCTGAACATTTTAAACACAAAAACCCCTCTAACCTCAAAAGCAGTATTTTTTCCCAATATAATTGCATGTGAACATTATGCAGGTAAATGCCACTTAATGTAATTTATCTCTTCTCAGGGATTTTATTTAATAATAAAATTAATTATTTTGCCAATTTGTCATGGTCATTCAAGTCAAAAGGCTTTCTGACTGGTATAAAAGGCATATTAAATCATGAGACTTGATAAATGACACTTTTTGTCATTATCCAACAAAAGACTGAACTTACATTGAAATTAAGTGAAGCACATGTATTTTTTAAGATAATTCATGTCTCCTTCTGTTAGGGGAAACTTGAGTCATACTGGTGATTTCTGGAAAAATTTCCATCAATTCTAAGATACTCTAAGAATCTCAACCTTAGAAGAACATAAATGACCTAAAATGAAGTAAAATGCTTAGCTAAATACTTCAGTTTAAAAAAAAAAACCAAATACGTATAATTATTAAAAAAAAGACTCAAAAAATAAGGTTTTTTATCACAATTACTATGAATCAATCAGAGGAAGAACAGCATTTTTTATTAACAAATATCAAGTTGAAATGCACACAAGTAGCCCTGGAGAAATAAAACCCCCCAGCCCTCCCAGCAAAGGAGATAGAACACCAATGAATCAGTGTAAAAATAAGTAGGAAGAATCAAAATTTAACAGCAAAGACAAACATCAGCTTTGTGGACTTATTTGTACTAATAATAATTCATGGTAGAACTGGCTGTTTGTATTTTGGTGGTTTGCATTTTTGTAGTGAGTCACTCATATTTTGATTCCATTCTTAAAATATTAATTAGTCCAACAAGAAATTCTAATAATTTGATCCCCATATAAGGAAAGAGTATTATTTAAAATAGACCCAAAGGAGTCCTTCTCTGGAAGGGAAAATGAATTTTTAGTTGGTTTAAACCACGCCTGGTTGTCTTCAAACTATGATTGTATTTGTGGGGAAAATAATGTAGTTAATGCAGTTTAATATATCATATGACCAGAAAAAAAATAATTTGACAGAAAATAAAGCCCCAAAGGTAAGATCTGATGTCAACAAACTGCACATTATGACATTGCAGGGCTAGTTAGAGCTTTGCTCTTTTTTCTTTTTCTTTAACAGTACTTAGCCATAATTGTATCATTCAAATGTACTACCTCTAAGACACAAACATATTTGAAATATCCTACTTTAGTTGACTCTCAGATATAAGATATATAATCCTAAGAGAATATTTTCCAAATGCTAAAATAACCAGGTAATGTGTTTTTAGTAACAAAGGAGCAGGCAGAAAATTATTTATTTGCCTAAATTCCATCATTCTTAATTTTAATCACATGCAGTGTATGGTCATGCTATTCTTTCAATGTGTTCTCAAGCCACTGTTTTTTTTGCTGAAAATTTGACATGCATATTGCTTTACCATATTTTGGCATAGGTATCAATATTCCTTTGCAATTTGGCAATGTTAAATAAGAATATAATTCTATTAGAATTTATACCCTGCAAAGAATTCAAAGAAAACACACAATAGCCATAAAACTATGAACTGAATCAGCAAGGGGTGAAGTTCTAGGCAGGGAAGTCATTGGTCTTCAGAGCAGGAAATATTTCAGGGCCTCCCAAGAGAGTAGAGTAGCTTCATGGACCAATCACATCCCAATTATTTTCAAATCGGTGAAAAATGTCTTTACAAAAGCATGTACACATATAGCACTCAATATAAATTTAATAGCAACAGACACTTACTTTCACAATCACAAATCTTTGTCTTATAGATCGGGAATTTAACAATAAGTTTTCATTTGTGGTGATGCCCACCAGCTACATGGAGCCTTATAATATTCAAAACATGCATTCTCTTTCTCCAAAGACTGCACTGAATTTTGCCAAGAGACATACAAAAAGACAATCAATCACTGACAGCTTTTCAAGAAAGCTACTAGTAAAACTACCCTGGGTTCTCACTTGTATTCCTTGAGGTCATACATTTATCTAAAATTTTTGGTTCTTTTATGATTGAGGGACAGCTACAATTAGAATCAGTCTTAGTCGATTTTTATTACTGCATAAATGAACTAAAGGAAAAAAAAATAGGAATAAGTAACAAAAAATATCATTTTAAAGGAAAGCTTTATATGGACTGGACCACTTTCAGTTTTTTTTCATTCAATGTGTTTTTCTTTTATTTCTTGTCCTTATTTAGGAATGGTACTCCCCAGTTTAGTATTCCCACTGAAACTCTCCAAACTGCATGTTTGTGACCAGTGCCACCTGACCACTTTCTCCAGGTCGGGACCAGCATTAGCCAATCATCATTTCCACCACTCTTACCCAGGTGGAAAGAACCCTTTCTCCCTGGAAAAGAGAGGGTCCCTTACCCCATGATGTGAGGTGGTATAGAATAACCTCTGTGTCCTATCCATACCTTATCCCAGCTACTGCAAAAATTAACCCTGAACTGGCTGGAAGCAGGAAACACCTTTATGCACATTCATCTTTCAAGCTATCCTACCTGAATTACTTAATTGTATATTTTAAAAACCTGAAGTGCTTATGTTGTTTGCCTGAAGCAAATTATATCTCTGCTCTTCATGACTTCCTTTTAAGGTGAAGTTATGGAGATTTTAACAACATTAAGCCACAAATATCACATAACACTGAAGTAAGAAAAAACTATTAAAGGTCTGTCTTTTTATCTGAGGACAACAATTAGTTCAATAGCAGGTTGCAATGCAAATATTAGGATTTGGAAACTGAGAACTTGCAGAGACTGTTTGCCATCTGTAAAACATATTGTCATTCAAAACAACAATGTTTTTCGCAAAGGTAAAACACAAATCCAAATTATAAAGAAGACCAAAAAAAAACCCACTCCTGGATTTTAAGATAGCTAAAAAACTTCAGCACTTTTAAAAAAAGGCAGACTCTTGCTCCAAGAAAAGATCTACATCTTCAAATGAAAAATAAAACAAATTCCAGTCATGGTACTTTGACATTATGCAATTTCCAAGCTACAGGTTGCTTGTGGTTAAAAAACCTACAACTTTAAGTCACTGAAACAGAGAAAATTGCATATTTCTCAGAGACTAAATGAATGAAAATAAGTAAATAATAAATAATAACCATATAACCATAAATAATAACCTGTTATTAGAAGTTACAGACAGATTGCACCATGTACTGGGGAAAAATGTCTATCAGTATGCACATGCTGAAACACAAGAAAATTTCTGCAGAATGTGGTGAAGGTCACATGTATTTAATTACTCAATGACAACACTAAAGACAGATATTTTTCCTCTACAGCCTGATATTTCCCTCTAAAAAGGTTGCAGGTTTTTCTTCTTGTGAAAAATAATTACCATTCCAAAGTAAATGATTCTGCAAAATAAGTAAATTTTAGAAGAAAATTATGAAGATAAAAGTAATTGTTAAAGAATTCCTTTTCCTCACAAGCCATTATGAAAGGGACTGTATCTATTAAAATATTTCTCACCTAGAAGTCATTAACCAAATATTGGGAAAATGCAGAGTGCTATCTACTGCTAAAAGCACAACACTATAAAAGTATTCTCTCTGGGAAAAATAAATAACAAAGAGGCTGAGCAATGCTTTTGTTTTGGACATAAGGTTCTTCAGAAGAATTCCAAGCATGTCAGGCAAGAAAGCAGATGTCTTTGTTGTGTTATGCTGTGTGTGTGCTTCTTTCTGTATCTCATCTCATTCATACAAAATGAATACCAAATATTAGGCTACTACAGAAGATCTAAATAGCAAAGAAGTCTCCCACCATGGTTAAATAGACCCTATAATAAAATTTAATTCAGAAAAGGCATTATTCAACTGCCTTTAACAATAGTCTATAAATCGGATTTTTTTAAATAATCAATGACAGATGGATGCGGTTCTCATATTCACAGAAGAATAAGAGTACCTATCCAAATAGTTGCCGTGGAACAAATAACCTTTAAAAATCCTTACTCTTGTTTGACATGCATTAGGTTGCTTTTCTTCACATTTTGGTATTTGAAGGCTGGTGGTAATGCTTTTCAGCACAGTACATCCTATGATTGATCTGATTACACGATAAATGTTTCAAAGCCTGCAGCACAGGTATTTCATATATCTCATTTTATTTCAGAAAACATATGACAGCTGTGCAGAGGATGTGTCAATTTTTCATTAGCTTTTTTTTCCTTATTTCTTCACAAATGAAGAACTGTAAATATAGAAAAACATAGGTAATGCTTCTGGGACATTTTACGCTAGCCACAAAATTGAAACAGATATATAATTAGAAAGGAATTACTACAGTTATATCAGTAATTTGATAAATTTATGACCAGGTATCTGATTTTCCTGACAGTTAAGGTTTACACTTAGTAGCCACTGTATTTTTCAGAGTTGCGTCCAGAATATTTTAGTTTTAAATACCTCAAGAACTTGGTCTTCCAATCCTTCCCTTAGGAAATTATTCTATAATCTTGTCGAGAGATAGGTTATGCTTATCACTACCAAGTGACAGTGCTTGCAGGTATAACATGATACTCCTATTTATGACCTGAAACAATCTCCACAGAAAGATAACTGAAGTGCAAAAAATCCTCTTAAATTTAATCTTTGATGGTCAGGCAAATAACAGAACTGAGAGTGGAAACTCAACACATTTATAATGGCTGCCTTGTAGTTTAACACCAATAGTAGTGCAGTCATGCTTATTCACTCCAGTTCAGACTTTCAATTCAATTTACATCCAGAAAACCTGAGCTAAAGACCAAGTCAGTTATAACAATTTACCTTATATTTGACTTATTTACCTTACCTTTATATTTAACTTATATGTATAGGTTATATGAAATTTTATATATATCATACCCTATTTATGAAGGTGTTCCTTCGTATTTATGATAAGATTTGGAAATTATAGGTTGCCTATATTCCACAAATTACATTTCTGAAGAATAGCCTAGACAGAAGTTTGTCTTCCTTTCCAATAGAAGATATGGGAAAGAATTTGTTTGGCTGCATGCACATGTAAGATTATCCATACATCTCAGCCAGGTGAGATCCCTAGGCTGTAAATAATAGGTGTCTGAAAAGCTAGGAGTGAAGAACAACGTATTTTTTTACATCATCATTTAAATGTATTGTAATGAATGCTCCAGCAGAAAAAGTGTCTTTAGAAGATATTTATGAAAAATTTGCACTGGTTTCTGACTCTTCACAAAATAAAATAATTAGGAGTGACAATTTTCTGGCAGTTATGTTGTTAGCTTTTTCTGATGTTAGTTAAAGTAAACCTCCAGATGGTTTAATCTTCAGCCTGTGGTCTTTAGAAAATAAAAAACTGATAGCTGTTTGACAGCTGAGAGGTCCCCATCTACCTCAGAGATGTCATGTCCTCCTTTATGACAGAGTATAGCAGCATAAAAAAAGTTATATTTACTGATGAGACATTTCCAAAGCCATTTCTCCATTTCAGTGATGGGGTGGCCATGTGGCCAGCAATGCCATGCCCTCCCCAAGCAGAGCTCTACCCTGCAGCACAGCAAGGGAGCAGGGCTGGGATGGGGGTGAGGGCTGGGCTAGGGGCAGAGCCCTGTAAGCACAGAGTAAAAATGCAGTAATGGGGGAGAGTGATCTGACTCCAGGCTCAGAACGTCATCAAAGACTGACACACAGGGCTGAAGGAGACTTGGAGCAGTCATTCCTGATGACAAAGCTGCAGCAGTTGGATTTTTTTATCACTGATGACTGATTTCTGCCTAACCTGCCCTCCAGGAGAAAATACATCTTTTCAGGCAATCCACTTTACCCAGGAAAGAGACTATTACCTTTCACTTTGAAGGAGTTGAAGCATATTAGAAGATGAACATCCCTTCAAACTAAATAAGCCCATGTATTTTGCTATTCTTTTATGGCATGTTTAATGACATTCTGTTATCTTTTTTGACTTATTTCTGTTTATGTTATAGAACATCAGACTCCACCAGGGCTGAATAAAATGAAAGAATTACTCAGTAAATCTTGTAAGCCTGACTTCCATTTTTACACATTAATATAGCGTGTTTTTTTGTTTGGGTTGGGTTTTTTGGGGGGGGGGAGGGGTGGAGATTATAGATTTTCTTTGGCATTTCTAGATATCTATTCATCTTGACATCCAGAAAGCAACTAATTTCCAAATTGCTTTGTACCTGCTCCACCTGTATCTGGCCTGTATTGCACATTAAAAATGAGGATACAGAATCAAATAGAGCTCTGATTGGTCTGGTCAAATACTTTCCCACCTCCATAGAAATTGTGATTATCTATCAATAGAATAAAGCCAAAACAATAAAAATACATCTCACATGTAAAAATGTAATATTTTACAAGAAGAAAATTGTTTAACTATTCTATAAGTAAAATAGTAGTGGTAATAAGAAAACTTGATTAAAATTAACAAAATTAGAAGTGAGATTCTAAAACAGAAAAGAAAGCAATGTTTATCCTTAGTTTGAACTGATAGAAAAATAATTACCACACTTTTGAAATAAACTCCTGCTTGTCTGTTTGTTGTTTCACTTCAATGAGTGAACCTATTTGCAAACACAAATGAACTTTATCTAATTAAATTTAATAAAATTAAATTTAATAAAATTATAATATATTTTCCTGAGGACAATCATACTGCTTTTACTGAACTTTTCTGCTAATAATTTGCTCTGATTTTCAATTATGGAAGTATAGCTGAGATAAAATGTTGCATTCTATGTCATATGCACAGCAGTATTTTTTAAAATTTAAATTATGGGTGATCAATAAGAGGTTTGGTACTCCAGATTTCCCCTACTAAAAGATATTTTCAAAAGTCATTACCTATAATAGTATTATATAGAATATCTTTTATAAATAATGTCAGTATTGTTCTTTATGTTTTGCCAAATGAATAATTTTCTGACATAGAAAATCCTTTTATATAATTTTGAGTTCTTGTGACTGAGTCAGCCAGTCACCGATTAAGTGACAAGCAAACATGAATGAATTGTTACTTAAACTTCTAAAAGTGCTTCTTGAAGTAACTTTGTTTTGTTGTTGATTATTAAAAAAAAAAATCACTTAAATGGTAACTAAATAAATTAAAATGTTTTGGAATACATGGTTTTCTTCCCTATATATGAGAAATAACTAGAGGTTAATAATGATTCAAAGAAAAACTATCCTACTGAAGCAGATTTTTTTCCCCCCTGGAAACAGATTTAGGTTTAGCTTTTCAAGAAAATGTTTGTAATCTTTGAATTTAGAAGAAAAATGTCAAAAAATTATTTTTTCTTATTTTTTAATAAATCTTTGTGAATATTTTCTGCACAAAATTATACGATTTAATGTTCTAGAGGAGGAAAAAAATGTGGGAATACTTTCTTTAAAAAACGAGTAAATTCACTTCATTTGTTTTTATTTCATTAATGAAAACTTAAGAACTCTGATTACAAAATAACAACAAATAATTTGCTTTTCCACAAAACTAAGAGTAAATCTGAAAAACTATTTATAATTGCTGCAGATGCACTGTATGCAAATCTACTGTGAAAAGCGCAGATATTCATCATAAATCACATTGCAAGTAATATTTCCTATTATGTCCATTAAACTGAAAAATTATTTGCAAAGATTTGTGTGGTTTAATTTACTATTTTTTGTTCTTATACTGTCAGTGTAAATCAGAGAATCACAGAATATTCTGAGTTGGAAGGAAGTTACAAGGATCATTGAGTCCAGCTCTGAAATGAATGGCCTATATGGGGACCAAACCCACAACCTTGGCATTATTACACCATACTTTAACCAAATATATATATATATATATATATATATATATAAATCTGTGCATCCCAATGAAGGTAATTTTAATTTTATATTTTTATATGTGTGTTTGTTTGTGTGTGCTGCTATGACTAAGACAGCTAAGATAAATTTCAGCAGTAAAATTTGTTTATTTTCTTTATAAATAATTTTGATTAAAAAGTAAACGAAGGCAGTAGCCCCAAAGCATACTGTCCAATTAATGGTAGGAATCATCCTACAGTGTTGATAAGACGATATGTTGTCAGAGAAGAAGGAGTTTCTCACTCTTTTCAGTAAAAATGCTGCACCTAGAGAATGAAGGATTACTGTTCAGGGGTTTTATGTCCTATGGGGATGTTAGCACAGAGTCATAACTATGACCACTGAATTAGTGATGATCATTTTGAAACCATTTACAGCTCTCCTGCAAGTAAGCTCATTGTTCCCTGAAGAAAGAAGTAAAAGTAAATTAAAATTAAAATTTGACTGTTATATCACTATCCCAATCTTTCATTATGCAGATGACCATGTAGATCATGTAGATCATCCTCCAATCATACATATCAGAAAATGGTCAGTATTCCTCTTTGCACTTACTGGCCTCTAGGTAAGGCATTCCTTTGTGAATAGGCATTTGTGACTCAATGCATAACAGCAGTGTTTTGTTCCCAACAAAATTAACCAGATTGAATATCAAACCAAATTGGTGCATTTATCAAGATAAAAATTTTGACAAAGCAAACTGTCTCTCTTCTCAGTCTTTTCTTTCTTTCTCCCAAAGAACCATGTTCATATGTCCAAGAAGGACAGAATTGTTTTATGGATGGAAATTTTTCCGTTTTACAATGCTTATTATATACCATATAATTATTTATATTTATTTCAATTAGTATTCATAAGTGACTACTCCGTATTATCGCCTAATCAGAAGTTTATTTCTACTTCCATATATAACAGGTATATTAATCTCATCATTTCAGAAATGAAATCAAATCCACTGATCTCACCTTTTAAATAATCTCTTAACCAGTGTACATGTGGTGTCACAGATGACACATTAAGAACTGCAGGAGCACACACTGGTGAGAAAAGCAGGAAAAGGGGAGGGTTTATTTACAAAACTCAATTCTATACATTACCTATGTTGCCCGTGCATTGGAGGATGGAATGCCACCTCTCAAACCACATTGGTCAAGCCAACTGTCAATCAACTTTCTCCTCCTACCTAAAATGTGCAAACAATGGAGGACAATTAGCACAACACGACTATTGTTTATAGTACAAAGTGCAATAAAGTAAAAATTCTGACTCCAGTATGAAGAACAATGCAAAAGGCTTAGAAAAGTCTTCAAAACCAGGGCAACCCATGTGGTACTAGGAGACAGTATCCTGTGCACATATTCTTATGATTCAAAAAGCCTTCTCACATTATTTTGGGTTTGTGGTTTTGTGGATTTGATTATTTTTGTTTCTTTGCTTTACTGGCTTAAAGCTTGAAATTAGAATTCAAATTACATTTATCTCCTATTTTAAGTTTCCAGACTGAATACATACAGAATATTTACATTTATTTACAGCTGATGAACATCCAGAACATTGAATAGAAAGAGAGTTGGCCAACATCTATGTGTGGTTAGGCAGAGAATGGAAATTGTCACTTCTGGCTAAATGAGAGGGCCTTTTTCCAGTGCAGATGTGTACTTACATAAAGGGCGTCTTGCCCTGGTGACAGCGGGGAAGGGACAGCTTCCAAAAAGACAACATAATAGAGCTCAAATAAGTGAAGTGCTGCCATTGATGGAAACAGGTGGCAGAAAACATGGGAAGTGGAGGTTATTTCTTACACAGAGAACAATCTGAATGCATGGACCTTTGTCCTAGTAAAGGCTGTGGGTTGATCCAAGGCTTGTGACTTCCAGCTAGAGGACATTATTAGTGTCAGTGATATATTGACAAGTCCCTCCAAAGAGAAGAGGAAATTGTTTTTCAACTACCAGTGTAAGTTTCATGACTATCACATCACCACTTTGACATTTACTGAGTGGGCAAAATGTCTGGGTTGTGCTAATCACAGTTTCTTGATACAGAAACAATGAGATGACTGAAAAATATTTCTGCTGGTTAGCAGTTGTCATGATCAGCATCAGCTGTAGCCGTCTCAACTGCTGGAAAGTGGATGAATTAAAGATCATAAGAGAAATTATGTGGGCAAATAGAATTACTATCCCAGTTTCAGAAGAGCTGAAGGTTTTCCAGTGACACAGTTGTCGAAATCCCATGGGAGGCTCTCTGCAGGGTGAAAGGACACAGGAAACATATCTGATCTTCCTGAACATCCTCATAAGTGCACAGAGAGAGGCCATTCTCATATGCAAAATTTGAGCAGGAGTAGCATGTGGTGGTGCAGACTTTTGAACTGTTTATATTATCATTGGTTTTTCCAATTTGATTCTATTGAGTTGTCCAGGACTGAAAGGAAAGGACATTACAAGATGGCGAAAGCAGGTGTGCTGAGGGTATGTGACAAGTCTAGAAGGTTCGACGAGAGAAAGGCTCTGAAGGACTCAAGGAAGATGGAGAGGGAGCAGAAGAAGGATTATATAGAAGGGACATTTGTGCATGGAAATGGGGTGAAAGGAAGAAGGGTGGTTTACCTTGTGGGTTGGTTTTGGGTTAGTAAGAAAAGAGATTGTGGGTCTAATTTAGTTTTGATGTACTGTTCTGTACCTACCCCCCTCATTTATATTCAGAAGGTGCTAGCTCTTGTTAATATTCAGTTATCTGTCAGTTATTTTTTCCCGCCACTGGAGTTTCTCCTAATTGGTCCAAAGTTTGTAACCCTTCCCTTTCCCCGACTTTGGTTAAGTTTTATTGGCCACAAAGAGGGACCCCCCTTTTTCTCCTCCCCGTACCCAAGTCTATATTAGATACTGTTTTCCTTTGTTCGGGGTCCAGACTGGCCCAGGAGTTCGTGGTTATTAAAATTACAAATCAACTATTCAGCTGTCTGGATCCTCCTTTCTGCTTCTCCACGTCGCCAGTGGTTACATCGTGTCTCGGCAAGGCTTCTCTCAGGGCCAAGAGCTCACACGGGCTGACTCTCCACTTAGTGTGTGAGGGCGGCTCATTTGACGCTTGCTCCGGTGCTCGGGCTAGCTCGGGGCGAAACCGAGGGGTTTCGGCGAAGGCACCGCGACAGTAGCAGAAGGTAGGCTGCACAGGAAACTCCTGACTGGGTTGAGCTGTAGAGAAGGCATTAACAGAAGAAATCTGAGATGTGTGAGAGGAACACAGAAGCGTTAGCCAGGTATGAAGGGATGAAGGGAGATTTGGTATGGAGTGTGAGACTCTGCAAGAAGGACACCTGTAAAGACACTGGCAGCAAAGGAAAGCTAAAGAAATTAGGCCAAAGCTCAGAAGGATGGAGAATGCAGTGATAAAAGATACTGAAATTTACATTTTTCATAAAGCCAGAGAAAACTCCAGGGAAGTCCTAGTCTAGAAGTATCTACGGAAATCTTGCAATATAAGTCTTGGACAAGGCCTTGTGTACCCTGTTCTAAGGTGAATTTAACTGTGTGTGAAACAAGGCTGAGTAGATGACCTGCAGAGGTTCTTTCCAGTTTATATCTCGATTCTACTTTTATTCCCTATATTATATTCTTTTATGATTCTTTCCATAATGGATAGGGACTTTTTGTTAAGTAAACAATGTTTCCAGGGTTGCTGTAGCTGACCTCACATGGATTGACAACTTTTTTGATGTTTTTTCCCAATCTTTCTTTGAATCAGTACTTTCCATACATATTTGTTTTCTTTTTTAATTTCTTGCTCTAATATGTAAGCAACTGCAAGATATCTTTTCTTTTAACATTCTAATAAGAAATTGATTTCTTATTGCACAGCCTAAAGGAATTGAATGAAAAAGTTGCTACGTCTAATAGAAATTTATTTTCAGAGAAAAATTAGCACATTTGTTGCCTCACAAATATATAACAGGTTTTGTCCCTGTTGTCTCTTCTCAGATAGATCTTTAGTGACATTAATGGCAGGTTCTCAATGCAGCAAGGTGAGATCTTTTTAAATAAAGAGTGGAGGTGAAGGCAGCTGTATTCCCTAAGCTACTTGAATAGTCTTCTGTGCATGGTATTTTGAAAGCAAAAGCAATTTATAAGTTAATGCCAGGGTTACTGAACAATTCAATGGTCTAAGAGCCCCCATGAATTCCAATTACCTCTTTCACAAACTTATCCCACAGCTGTTAGTGTGGGGTCAGGACAGTGAAGCTCACTGCAATCAAGGTGGGACAAGGCTTACCTTTGTTTATCTTCGTCATTCACAGATTTTGTAGGTTCACTTGACTGTAATCTGGTTTTGGGAAGAGAGTGCTGTTACATTATTTGAAATATGTGCCAACACTCAGGCTGAGACAGGTACATCTCAATGAATGGAAGCAGGACCCTGGACTGATGTACCAAAGCCAAATAAGGCCAAGGGATTTAGGTATGTTTTTATTTGAAAATAGCTTTAGGTTTTACCTTGAAGATAATTAGATACTTGACTATAAATGACCCCAACCTCCCCTCAGCAACATAACCTCCATTACTGAGAGAATACATTCTATCCTTTTTTCTATATTCTTGGCATTTTTATTGTAAGATCTCATAAGATAAGGAAAAATAATAATTGAAAAATAACCAAAGCAAGCAAACAAACAAACAAAAAAAAACCCCACACTACTAGATGATTTCTGCTAAGGAGTCCTGTTTGGTGTAATTTCTCAGTGTGGATCCTCACATAAAATGTTGTACCTAGGTGCATGACTTAAGGGATAGGAATACTGAACATATTTAGACTGTTTGATTGGAGTCAGAATTCTGAAAGGAGATATTTGAGACATGAATTAGATGGAGAAGCACAGCACTTCCAGGTAAAGAAGGAAGACGGTGTGTTTCACATGAAGACCAGAAGTGATAAACCATTACTGATAACGATTTCCTGGGTTTTATCAGTATGTATGTCAAATGTATGAGAAGCTTGTTGTTCTACTAGAGGGAAGAATATGTTTTGCCCTGAGCTATCCATATTTTTTGTTCATTTTTTTCATATATTAATAACCATAATGAGAAGAGCAAGTCATTAAATTTGATGTTAACTTATTGGGCACTTCAAAATAAATAAGTGCTATGCTGCTGAGAACAGTATACCATGCCATCAGCAGTGCACAAGTCCCACAGTTAAAGTGCTAATTAACACTTTTATTTATAAGGAACAAGGTTATGTGATTATTATCCCATTTTCCCTGCTCTCTCCAGCATTATGGATTGATAAATCGGTGAAACAACAAACCAACCCAGTTGCCTGAGGAATGATTGAATTTTGCTCTCTCCACACAGATCTTATATCCATCATGAGGACAACATTATTAGCCAAATTAGACAGAAGCAACATAGAAGTTTCTTTCCTTTATTGTTTCTTCTGTTTTGTTGGTTTGGTTTTGTTGTTGTTGGTTTTGGGTTTTGTTTTGTTTTTTTGTGTTTGTTTGTTTTCCTTCATCTCTATAAAGAAACTGCAGTTCAATTTGGCTTTTGTTCATCAAAGCCTGTGGAGAGCTTAGCTGAAATCATATCCCTTGGTCAGTTATTGAAACCAAAATCCAAAACAGTAAATAGAATTCAGAAGTTACAGTAATGCAGCAATTAAATAGAACATTTATGTTTCTTCATCTGTCTAGAGAGTTTAAAAAGAAGAAAAAGGAAGAATTGAAATACATATAATATATATATATATATATATAAACATTATATATATATCCATTATGTACACAAATATATATGTATGATGGTATAAAGGTGACACTCTAAATATATTCTAATATTTGTGTCTCAGAGTCTTATAAGATATAGAATTATTTTTTGGTCAATTTATACCTAAAGTTAGTAACATTTAGGATGGAATTCATTACAGATGTTTCTCATTCTGTTTTCAAAATACAGTAAGAGAAAAAGAAAAAATTATTATGCTCATGCATGTGCATAGTAACCACATCCAAGTATATTTCAAACAAAAACTAAAACCCATGTGTTAACATTGATCCTCAGGAGGTCTCAGCAATCCGGGGCATTAGAATACAAGTTATTTTTATGCAGAGAAGAAAAGGAATGTCACAGACAGAAAAGGCATGAGCGGTCCACAGCTTGCAAGTATTTGTAGTAATTGTTTGCAAACCACTGAAACTGAAAACATCAAAAAGATGGATCTATTTTTTCTAGTCCAAGATGGTTTATGTGTCACCAGTTCTTTTGTCATCATAGCATTTTGTATCTAAAGCTTATTTAAATAGATCCAATGGCTGTGTCCCTGCACCAAATATTTGATACACGTCTATACATAGCTCTTAATACTGAGCCCATGAGAAGAAGGAAAGCATGATTTTCTCTACATTCTTACCTTTCATCATAGATCCTTTTAACATCTAGTACAAGTTTGTGATCTCTACATGCAACTTATATAATGGCATATTTTGTATTCTTTCTATATGTCCTGCAGATAGTTACCCTGTAAAACACATATTTCCCCTCTTCAGGACAGGACTGTGCCCTCATTTTGAAATGTATGGGAAAATGGAATCTTTGCTTGTTCCTTAATGTGATGAGTACAACTATCATGAAAGACTCAACAATGACCACAATTATCCTTTTATCTAACTGCTTTATCTAGCTTGACTATGAAGAAATTTCTACATCCATGAAACTTCAGATTGAGTTTTCCTTCATTTAGTTCTTCAGAGCAGATAATAAATTCCCACCTGAAAAACAGAGAGATGGAAAAAAAGTCATAATGATAATTGCAATCAAGTGGCTGAATTAATTTCCTTTATAATACTATATATGCATGGATGTACTAAGTAGGATGAGCCTGCAACAGCAGGTCGAGCTGATAGCTATAATTGAAAGATATATTTTTTTCTGTCTTGAAAGGTTATACCTTTCAGGATGTGTTCCAGATGACTGCAGGTGGGTGTATCTTCTACACATCTTCAGAAAAGGGCAAGAAGGCCAGCCTGGGAAAATATAGACTGGTCATTCTCACTCAGTAACTGAGACAATACTCTTAGGGCACATTTCTGAACATGTGAAAGAGAAGGTGACTAAGAAGAATTAGCATGTATGTATGTCATGGGTTGACACTGGAC
>VXBR01012251.1:318031-339320 GCA_013400215.1 Cisticola juncidis | reverse complement strand
GCACCTTCCCTTCCCTTCCCACAATACTTACGGTGTCCTATAAATAGTTTGATGGAAAAATTCACTGTGAATTGCCAGGTAAGTACTTTATGTTTTCTCTTTCTTCCATGAAAACTATCACAACACTTTAACGTACATGTTTCTAAGACAAATTCTGAGATTATTCCAGTGTACAAATTCCATCTAAATAGTTGTATTTTTGAGACTCTGAAACCAGAGTCTTGGATTCTTTAGTATTTTCAGCTCTTTTAATCTTAAAACCAATGTTCATTGGTGAGTAGGTCAGATCAAGTGAACCATGAATGGTTAAAATGATGTGATTTTCTTTACTATAATTTACTTCAGCAATTTCAAAGTTTTGATACTTTTTTAATCCAAAAAATAAAATCACAGAAAAGAGTTGTCTCAGAATGGCTTTTGTTACATTTATATTTTTTATTACATGCATATCGTGTGTGCTAGGTTATTTTTTGTTGTGTTAGTGCAATTTCCCTGCAAACCATTGACCTGAGATCCTTTACTGTAGCTATTTTCTGCTTCAGATGATGTGGCAGTGACCATATTTAGCATATTGTTGGGTACAAAACAAGATATAGCTGGTTTTGAATTCCTTTTAATTAGCTGCAGTTCTGCAACTGCATTCATTACTTTGCAGAGTGTATCTAAATCTGATGCTCTGTTACATTTCTTTTAATTGTTGCTTTAGCTGTCGTGAGATACCATCTGTCTCAGGTATCTTTTGCTACCATTATTCCAGCAACCTTTTCATTTCTCAGACCCAACAAGATAGGGTGTATGTTAATGCCCATGTGTGCATGTGTTTTTTATGTGTGTCTACTTTCTTGTGTTTCCAACTCTCGCTGAGACTTTGAACAAACTTTGGCAGCTTTGCTTGAGCTGAGGTTTGGGTTTCTGAGGCTGTCACCTCGACATTATTGTAACTGCCTTAAGTTTTTCCATCATTTAGACCTGTGAAAAACTCAGTTGCTCTTCTAATGTTGGTGCAGAGCTGTGTGTTCAGTGGAACTAACACAACTGATGTGTGTTTATAGTCTTTTAGATGTATGATGGATAATGAGTTCAGAGCTTCATTCATCAAGAGTTGATTTTTATGACCTGTGCTAAAAGTGGCTTCTATGCATCCATTAAAATGACTCTCCTCTCCAGATTCATTTAACCAGCAATACAAGATTGTACTACTAGAACAACATGATGCTCCCAGGTAGTCATTCTCTGGGTATCAAGTGTCGGAGACATCTTTGACAATATAGAGTTTTCACATAGGCAAAATTCAAGCTCATTAAGGGGTCTGTCTAGAAATTTATTTCAGTGAATTATGGTCAATAGGTCATCAACCCCACTGCATCAAAAAACCTCAGAACAAATGCAAATGAATAGGGCTTGACAGCAAAGCAGGGCATAAATTCTGTGAGAGTAGAGAAAGTGCAGCATCTTTATCTGGGTGACAGAGTATTCAAAGGATTGGAGATGAATCCACTTTTGGTGCAGATGGTTCACCCTTATTCTTAATAACTACACAGGTTAAGTGTCACAGGACAAGTCACAACTCTCTAAACTACTTTAGAGCTCAATTTTTTATTTGATTGTAAAGTCAGCTGATGGGTCTGCAGTTCAGAGCCTAAAAAATGCAATGTGAATATTATGAAGACTGCCCGGACTACAGGCACAACAGCAATACTGGAGTTGGATCATAAAATCATAGAATGGTTTGTTTTGGAAGGGATCTTAGCCATCCTCTAGTTCCAACCCCACTGCTATGGGCAGAGAAAAATTCCACTAGATCAAGTGGCTCAGAGCCTCATCTAACCTGCCCTTGAACACCTCCAGGAATGGGACATCCACAACTTCTCTTGGCAACCTGTTCAAATACCTCACCGCACTCGCAGTACAAATTTTCTTCCTAGTATTAAATCTAAACTTAGTCTCAGTTTGAAGCTATTCTCCCTTATCCTATCACTACATGCCTTTGTAAAAAGTCTGTCTCTGTCTTGTGTGTAGGCCCTCCTTAGGTGCTAGAAGGCTGAAAAAAAGTCACCCCAAAGTCTTCCCTTCTCTGGGATGAAGAATCTCAGCTGTCTCATCTTCATAGGAGAGGTGTTCTAACCCTGTGATCAATTTGTGACCACCTTAGTGGCCATAGTCTACACTGTCTCTAACAGTTCCATGTCCTTCCTCTGCTGGGGACCCCAGATATGGATGCAGTGACCTCAGATGCAGAGAAATGTTTAGAAGCCTATTTCTCACTGCATCCAACTAAAATTTTGATGCATAGTTTGTGAATTTGGATGAAGAGCAGTCAAACTGAGTTAACAAAGATAACATTTAAACATTTAAAATTTGTGGCAAAATGAGAGGTCAAATTTTGGTCTCCCATGTCTGTGCCTCATGGCTTACTGCTGGTTTGAAGTTTCAGTGATAAGAGTTGATAGAAAGGAAAATGCAGAAGTCAAGATAATGTGTTTTTTACCATGAAAGGTACCAATAACTGCTGAGCTGCAATATGGGACCTCTGTGAAGATTTCCATTTAACTTCAATTGTACTTTTCATTGTTTCAGGGGAAAATTAAAACCAGTGAACTCTAATGTGAATTGAATTCTCAGGGTATCAAATGAGGTTCTGCTAATGTCTCCTTTCACTTATACAAGCAAGACTTCTCTTTATTTCATCTGTTTTAGATCGTTGTATTCCCAAATATGCATTTATCCTCTGGACAAAGTGGAGTTAGTTTAGCCAAATACTTGCCAACTGACTCTAGGTTCAATTCTTGTACAGCTGTTTTCTGCTCACTCATTACTTATTGGTAGAAAGACATGCTTGGCAAATTGAAGGGTGCTCCTAATTTTCATTTTTGTCAGGACTATCACATTTTGTGAGGCTTTTTGAGATGTGCCATGAAACACTAGACATGATTTTTTCTTTTTATGAGTCTTAGCATATCTATATATATATCTATATGTACAATAAAAGAATCCTCACAGGAATGTAAGATGTTAAATTTGTTTAAAATATTAATTAAAATAATGCTGACCTCTTAGAATTTACCTGCTACAGTGATCTAACTAATAGGGTGCAAATAAATGTCTGATGACTCCTTATACCATGATTCTGTTAGTCATCGACCATAAAACAAGACCTAAATTTAAATTAGAAATCAATTCTATTTTTGTCTTTCATGACAAGGAAATAACTAGTGATAGGGATTTCAGAAAGTTCTAGGGATCATCCATTGAATACTCTTTTCCTTGAAGTTGGTTCTTCTCAAACAGCTAGAAAATGAGATCTTAATTGTGGCTGTTCCCTTTTGGAAATTCCAACCTGAATTACTCTAACTTCAATTCCAGAAGACATTAAGAGTCTTCAGAACCCCACATTTGGGTATCTGATCTCAGTTCCTTAGTCTACAGCTTTCTTTGTCTGTACTTACTTGCACTTTACTGGAATTGTTTGTCATCATTAATCCTTTTAATTTATTTTACATGTGAACATAATTCACCACAGTTTGTAAATTATGATTTAGAAGTATTTAATTTTTCACAGTAGTCACTTTAAAGGAAAAGGAAAAACAATGTAATGAGGAAAATAATATATTATTTGTAAGGGGATAATTTAATTTTATTTTCTGAGATGACTGGTTGCAATTCCTCTTCATATATAAGGAAATCTCACTAACTACTCACTAATGTTTCTTGCAAATGATATCCTGAAAATTAATATTGTAATATGAAATCCCTACAGCTGTGGATGTACATCAGCTAATATTTTAAAGTAATGCCCATTAACATCAACGTCAATTAACCAGAATTCATTGTTTGAATATCGATCAAGCATATTTAATTTACCATTAGTGTTAACAGAATGATGTATTAGTCAATTAAGATAGCATTGACTGAGAATCTTAATTAGATATTTAATTCTTTAGCCAGATTTAAGAAAAAAACTAACCATTGGTTTCAGTGCTTTCCCTTTGTCTAGAATATCTGATTATATTACAAGAAAAGTTACTGACTTATGCATCAGTATGAGCTGCTTTTTTTTTTTTTTTCAACTCACACTGATTTTCCCTGTGTTTTCATTTATCGTCTAAAATGTCGTATTTCCATCAAAGATTTTCTAAATCCTGCATACTAGTTTTCTCAAGCTAAGCAGACCCATTGCAGTGAGCTATTACCTAACTGTGGAATGGCCTTTCCCAGAGCAATCAGGAAATAATTCCCAATAGTCAGTCACTGGCTGCTGCAGGAGAAAGAAGACTTGCCTGGAACAGAGACTTAAGATCCCTATGTATTTGTGCAGAGGCTATTGGACAGGTTTTAAAATAAGCTGAAACTTTCTCTGTGCCTTATTTGCTAAGCAAGCTGCACCTTCGTTCAGTCTGCAGCCAGCCTTGGTTCCTAACTCCATTATCCCTTGCCACCTTTGCTCAAATAGACATGCCTATTTACCCTCCACATCCCTGCTCTGACACCCCTGTGACAGCCTGAAGTAAGGCTTTCCTTATGTGTGGGGTGGTAAAGGGCAGCAGACCTCGGATTTGTAGTGTTTAGACAGGAATGAAAAATAAGAGAAACAGAGAGAAAATATGTTATCAGAAACTTAATTCCAAATACAGTATTTTCTATTAGCAACAAGGAACAGGATAGGTGAAGAAAATATCCTCTTTCAACTGGATTGAGGCACATAACTTTGTGCCTCAAAAAAAAAAAAGCTTCAAAAATGAAAGAAAATATTTCAACATTGTATATATTCTATGTTTAATCAATATGAAATATAACTTGTTTTTAACATTCGCTTCTGAGAACTTTAATATTTGGAGGTTTAATTGCAAAATGGAATGAAATAATTCTGTCATCTCAGGAAATCAAAGTTTCATACTGCTGCATCTAGGAGTACTCATAGCTGAAAAGAAATTAAAGACTCATTCCAAATGGAGGACAACACTGCATTTGAATGTAAGTCTGTTTTATATAAGACTTTAATAACCAGTGCCAGTTAATAAAAACTCACATGAAGCAGTGAGAAATAGGTCTTGCACATATTTAAAGTGGACAAACATTTATATTTATTTCAGCTAACTACTGCTGGAACAGCTGCAGTTTTACAGAATCATGAATTCAGAATCAGGATGTAAGTAGCTAGGTTAATTGTGTCTCATTTAACAGTTTTTCTCTTGTCAAATTAAGGGGTAACTGCTTCATCCTCTTATGATTTATTGTTAAATTGCCTCGTACTTGAATAAAGGTTTTTTATATATTGAATCTTGAAAGAAGAAAACTAAAAATCACTTATGAATAACTTTGTTTCTAAATATTTTCCCAGCGATTTTAATGAGATGCTCTTTGCCCTTTCAAAGGTTCTGCACTTCTAAAGTGGATAAGAAAACAGTTATGTATCTTGTAGGGCACATGCACTGGAGGTACAAGAGTTACAACGATCTCTCTGTGCAAAAGTTAATCTTATTTTAAAGGTTTTGTAAGGGAAAATCATGTTATACTTGTCCTGTTTCCTGTGCTTTTCCCTAAGTACATGCTAAGTGACAGTGTCAGACATGGAATTCCAAGTTGGGTGAAACTTTGATTTAATGATGCATGGTAGTTCTTTCTTTCTTACGAAGGTAAATTCTATTATGAAGTATCAAGAGTAAGAAATGGCAAGGCACTGAAGAGCTTATAAGAACTGTAAAATGAATACAGGAGTTTCTTAAAAGATTACAAATTTGCATAATGAAAATTAAAGATTGTAACCAATTCTGCCACCTGCCATTAAGAAAATGCTCACAAGAGACTCTTGGTTCCAAACATTTCTTTACAAGTGTACTGGAAGCGGATTTTGTGACTTTCCTGAATTGTCAGTAGCACACAGCTTTGAAAGCAATTCATGGGCCTCTCTAAGCATCCTTTCAATATCTCCAAGAAAGCCTTGGAATTCTTCAGGATCTTTTGGTATGCTTTAAAAATGGTACACATGCAAATAGAAACACTACTTTAACCTTTCCTTTCTTTCTTCATCTGTCTTCTATTCCCATTTGAAATAAATAAAACTTATTAGGGAAAAAAAAAAAAAGAGAAAGAAAAACATTCTTTATGAGGTAGATAATGTTTTTCCTTAAAATTTCTACAGAGTAGTGAATCTTGATCTGGCTGTTCCTAGTCCTCACACCCTCAGTTTACAAAATTTTGCCCTTGTCCTTTGAGCAGCACTACTGGCTGAAGAAAGTAGTTGTGTATACCATTCTTTTTAACATAAAAACTGGTGATACAGTGAATTTTAATATTTTAGAGGGTTGGTGATCTTTCTCCTTACTTGACTAAAATAAATTGATCTGACCATGGTAATGTGAGTGATGCTTCACTTTTTTTTTAAGATTAGACCAAGATATTCAAGAGCCTTCTTTTGCATTCAGCACAATGCACAAAGAAAGAAAAATAAAGAGAAAAAAATCAAATCAAATCAAAACAAAAAAGCCAAGCATTGTAAAGACACAAGAATGTGATCCTGAATTTTTTCCAGTGCTTCTTGAGCCTGATTCTTCCTGTTTCCTATTGCAGAGCAGTTAGTACATGTTAAAAATTGTATTTAAAATGTAGAATACCTACATAATTTTATGTTTTCCATGAACTTTTATATACAATGAACTTGAAAAGTGAATTACTTTCTTAAATCTAACTTAAATAGAAATAACACAAAGAGGCAAAAAAGCCCCTGAAATTTATTATAAGCTTGAAGTTAGTCTTTTGAGCTTTGTCTAAAAATATTTTGAGGTACTTGAGTATTTCTAAATTTAATATAATTTTATATCTACTTTTTAAAATCTAAGGCCACAGAGAAAGTCATTTTGATTTGTGTACTGCTGAATAAATTATACTTGAAGCTTGAATAACCATGAACACTCTGTGTACAAATGATCCAAGCAGCTCAAAATTCAGATTCTTTAGGCATAATTAAAGGGAATTTACTCTTGTATCCAAAGTTCAAGAAGACAAAACCACTTCAAATTAGTAATATAATACCTAGAAATAATAGGGGAAAAATCTTTTGTTGACTCTGGCAGAATATGCAAAGAACTTAAAAATGTTTGGCTTGAATCAGGCTTGCTCTGTTGCTGGGTGGTATATGAATTCTTTCTCTTAGCTAGAATTGCCCTTCTTAGTCTGTATTCCATCTTCTGTATGAATAGATGTATAATTTACTTTTTTCAAACAATAATTATTTGGAGGGTTTATTTTTAAATTGACTGTATTGTTTTAAAATTATTTACAGTTTCTGTAATCTCAGGTTCAATCTTCCTCTGCCCCCACAATCCTTACTTTTATCCATGCGTGAAATCCTCCTCAAAGATTCCATCTAAAAATGTACTAGAAAGTTAGCTGAAATAATTCCAGTTCACAAAGTCCCTCTCCAAAATTATGTACAGTTTCCAAATATGAAAATTTTTCTTTCAAGAGGGTTCATCACTTATCATGTACATGTTAAACAGCATTTATTTCATTTTATATTCTCCCTCCATATTGTACAGATTTTAATGATTGTCTGTGGTTCTGATTTAAATGACCAAGTTCAGCGTTGAACAATAACATCAATATTAACAGTTTCTGCACAAAAGGATACTTAAGTTATTATTCTTACAGTAATAAAACCTAAAGCCATCTTTAAAAAAATAAGAAACAAGGAAGGAATATTTTAAAAAGGAATGGAAACCAGGCACCTTTAAAAAAATGTGCAAGATAATAAATAAATTATTTTTAGTTGAAACCACTTTCTCCTTTGCTTTAGTTGTATTAATACTCAAATAATAACAAACTATTCAAGAATACTTGAGATAAATGTAACAACAGTCAAGAGAATACTTCCGTAGCTTGAAAATACAGAATGACATATTTAGTTCTGAAGAATATTTAGATAACCTAGTTAGATCTTTTATGGACAAAATCTGTGGGACAATTTTTTCAGGAAATGATTCTTTCTTTGTAAGGATTCTAATCCAAATATGTCAATGAATCAACGAAGAAAACAATCACAAGTACCAGGAACAGGTGATATACAAAGCTAACACCTAAAACCTGACATCTGTATCCAAGTTCGACATCTCAAAACAATCCTTGAAAGTTACTGCATTGATAAGGAATGGCAAAACTTCTAATTGGCAATAAGTTATCAAGCCACTTCAGAAATGGAAATTGTTTGTGTCTATCTATAAATGTTCATTGTTGGTATTGCACTGGAAAACAAAGAGAAGACATCACCTTCTGCAGGACAGATGGCTTATGAAGACTGCCTAATCAAGGAACAAAAAAACTTCAGGGAGCTGTTAGAGAAGTTGAGAGGGTACTGTAAAAGATATTTGCTAATTTGTTTTCTAGTGGATTGAGTGATAAACATGAAAGATATGCCTCACCTGTTTCCATCACTTCTGGGAAATCACGAAATAGCTCAGATTCTCAAAATAAATGACCACTGACTTTAATCTTAATAACAAAGAAAATTAGGGAATAGAATCACAGAAGAAACCCCAAAAGAACATGACAGCTGTTTTAAGAGTTTGGTGCCAAATCATTTGCATGGAGGGTTAAAGCAGAGCTGTCTTACTGACTGAGAGATGCTTTTTAAAGCATCCTTTCCACTGCTGCCCTCCCAGCAGATGTGAGGGATAAAACTCCCACACACTGTGTATTGGAAGGGATTAGATCAGAAGTTTGTGTGGGAAAAGGATGTTTTCTTCCTTAAGATGTGATAAAATTGTCTCTGATGATTTTGCATTGGAAGAAGCTGCACATCAAAAAGCTCTGATCTGGTACCTGGCTCTGAGTTGGATCTGCATGAGCAGGACCATGGACAGGGGATCACCATGCTACAGGTGGCAAACATAAGTTCTGGCACTGGTGCTGGCAGGTGAGGACACTTTGTTGTAGGGCTATTTCAACACCTGTGAGTTGTGGGGCTGAGGACCCAGGCAGCATTGTGGTGGTGTGGAATTAAGTTCATAATAAGTTTGTTAGGTTTGTGCAGGTTGATTGTACAATGGTATGTTCCTTGTACCCCATTTTTCCCCTGTTGGTATTATCCTGCAATTCCCCAAAGTCATGTAGCTCTTCAGTTATTTGTCAGTCTTTTCTCACGGTCTGCGTAAACCCCTCCCTGTTGTCCCTGATTGGTTTCTGTTATGTCACCCCATGTTCGTGCCACCTCTTTAGTTGAAACCCATTGGTTGTAACCTCCTTACCACGCCCCATTTCACTGCTGTATAAAAGGGCAGGGCAGAAGAGCCTCGGGGGCAGTCTGGGCATCTGGCAGGTGGTAAGGAGGTCCCGTGGGACCCCCAAATAAATCTGTCATTTTTACCAGACTGGCTCCTCCCTTCTTCTTCTCCGTCGTTGTCAGCATTCTCCACCGCCTCACACAGCCTCTCAGGACAAGAACTCACAGGGATCAGCAGGCTTGTGTGACTTGCCTGGCTGTACCCTTTAGCCTGCTGCGGTGTCTGAGCTCACCGAGGCAGGCAGAGAGACTGAGCTCTCTTAAAGGCACTGCGACACAGCATCTATGCCACTGAGCCACTTTTGTGCTGTTTGCCTGCTCTGCTTGCAGGGATGAAGTGTATGGGAGCACTGAGAGATATTCTTAGAGCTGGTGGCTTCAGTACTGTCACAGCAGTGACAAATGGCTATTGCCCTAAAATTCTTCTTGTGACGGAGCACATCAAAGGCCAAAGAAATCTAAACATCCAGATAAATCTGAGGACTATGTATCATGCTCAGAAAACAGTCCCTGTGATATACATTCTTCCTGAAGGATAGTCTGGCACAGTAGGAAGAGATCTCACAATATCGCCTCCTAAGACTGAATTCAAAACCTATTAGCTGCCATTGCTACAGATCCTTTAAAGATTCTGACCAACCTTGTGAAAAAAAATCTCAATTATTTGTTTTCCTCAATATGCAGTTTATAAAAAGCTGTAATTTTGAGCATCCATATTACAGCATTCCTGGAGCCCTGATGCTTTGTCTTGAAGCTTTGATGATTCTGATCAAAAGACAAAACTTCATTAATCTACAGGAAGCAGTGACTGACTATGGGATTCTTCAGTTGATTATTCTTATTCTTAGAGCACAAAAAACCCCCAACTATTTTATGCTGTATTTTCTTCAGTGTGTATTGTGAGTATTATATGGTTGTTATAGTGATGATTTTTAGAGTCTAGGGTAGCTCATAAATGTTAAATGTTTAGCCAGAATCAGAGCATATTTTTGATACAGACAAGAAGTGTTCCTAATATATTCATATTAAAGTTTAATCTGTTTAATTTAATTTGTTGATGTTATTTTGATACTGATAGATATATAAAAGCCACCTGCTTATGCCAAAAACTACTCAGAACTAGATATTCAAACAGAAAAATCTTCTGTAAAACTGAAAGAAAAAAATATTTTGTTTGATATGTGTAAAAAATTAAGTTATGTTTTTATTATTTGATTAAGAATGCACTAGATGGTGAGAAATACAGTCTTTAAGCTGTTTGAATGCATTTCTAAATAAAACCTTCCTTTTAGTTTAAACAAGATATATTTTGAAAAAGATTCTTGTGCTTATTATCCTTGAATATTGCCCTTTTTTCTTGCAGTCATGCTCTGCAAGTACTCTCAAGTATCACTTTTTATCTTGTTTGTAGGTACAATCAAAAAGGAGATAAATGTGCATGAACTTACATAATTTTGAATTGAAAAAAATGCTTTTAAGTTTTTTTTCTCCATAAAACTAATATTTCTGAATATTATTCAAAATACTATAATTAAAATTCAGAGTGAACCTTATCCATTTAGATACATAAGTGGATTTTATTTTTAGGACCCTGATTACATCTGTGACCACATGAATTTGTAGTCATTACAAATGTTTTGCAAGTAAAAGGGCTAATATAATCCTTAAAGTCTGCAACATTGGACATGTAGCACTTGCATTTCAATGTGTTTCAAGGGACTGGAAACCAAAACCAATGCTGCCAAGCACTGGTCTGCCAGTGCTGTCAACAGGACGTAGTTCAAGCCAGGATGGCAGGACAAATGGTCAGATGCTTCTGAAGATCTATACTAGAGATGCTTGTGAAAATTGAGTCAAAGAAGGCCCCAGTAGCTTGCTTGAATTTTGGAAAAGCTGTACAAAGCTCTGAACCTGAAAATGTCATAGTTTTTAGCTGGTCATGTGAAAGTGAAGAAAAGGTAGTTGGAAGGCTCTGCAGAGGGATCTGAACTGGGTGAACTGGTGGGCTGCATCCAGTGGGATGAGGTTAAATGAGGCCAAGTGCCAGGCCCTGCACTTGGGTCACAACAACCCCAGGCATGCTACAAGCTGGGGGCAGTGGCTGGAATGATGTCCAGTGGAAAAGAACCTGGGGGTGCTCATCAACAGCAACTGAACCTGAGCTAGCAGTGTGCCCAGGTGGCCAAGAGGGCCAAGGGCTTCCTGGCCTGTGTCAGGGATAGCGTGGCCAGTAGGAGCAGGGCAGGGATTGTGTACTCGGCACTGCTGGGGCTCCACCTTGAATCCTTTGTTCAGTTTTGGGCATTCTCACTGCAAGAAGGACACTGAGGTTCCAGAGTGTGTCCAAAGATAAACTGAGCTGGTGAACAGCCTGGTGCACAGAGCTCATGAGGAGAAGCTGAGGGAGCTGGGAGTTTTTAACTTGGAGAAAAGGAGGGCCAGGGGAGATTTTATTCTATTGGCGATTGATGAGAGACGGGAAGACCGATTCGGTGATCAGAATTTGATTTTACTCAGGTTTCCCAAAAGCTTATATACTATTTCAGACAGGTTAATAATTTCTACTACAATAATCAGGTTAACAATCACACAGAAAACTCATGAATTTTACAACAACTCTTTGCTTGCAGAAGTTGATTGAATCTTCTCTCTTCCCGTAAGCAGGTGTAATCCCATCTCCTGTAATTTTCACAGTTCTGTTTGTTCCTGCCATGGCATCTTGGTTATCAAACTAGCTATGTTATTCCTTTTTACTACTACCTGAATGGAGGCTGCAGTGAGTGGGAGTCAATCTCCCAGGTAGCCAGCAATAGGAGAAGGAAATGGTCAAAAGTTGCTGCAGTGAAGGTTGAGAGTGGATATTGTGATATCTGTTGAAAAGGTGGTTGGGCATTGGAATAGGGTGCCCAGAGAAACGGTAGAATCAGCATCCTGGAAGTGCTCAAAAAGCATATGGATGTGGCACTTGGGGGGTATGATTTATTGGTGAACACAACAATGCTAGCTTAATAGTTGGACTCTATGACTCAGAGGTCTTTTTCAATCTAAATGATTCTATGTTTCTAGGAAATTGCTGAAAAGGGACATGAAAAAAGCTGCCTGTTGAAAGTACCATTCAGACTGATGAGTGCCCTAATGAAGACTGGGATCTCAGATGCTGGGGCTGGTTATATCCTACTAAATTTCTGTTGTCACCTGAATGTGATTATTTTCCCATTGCACCTTTAATTAATTGCCATATCGACTGTCTTATAGGTTTCAGAAAAAAATAAAAAAGAAATGACATGAAAAAAAGCTAACAAATTCTTTCTGAAGAGCACCCATGGACTGATAGCCTATAAATAAGTACTAATAAAGGACTTAAGAAACTTTGGTAACTTGGGGAATCTTAATAATGATATCTTGCAACTTTTGGTCTGTGTCTGCAAATTCGAGAGAGAATATACAGAACTGAGCTAACACCTAAATTTCAGGAATAATTTTGATATGTTGAAAATGCTAAAAGTGTAGGCTCTGGAAGACTTTTCCCCACTTTATACGGATTCTATCTCAGAGCAGAAATTGAATCTTCTTTGTGGGGACACCATCTTTCACAAACTGATCTTCAGCTGTAGTACTGACCACAAAATCTCTGTCCTTGCTTTGTCCAGTTCATAGCTTTACTTTGGATGCGTTTTTAAAATAAATCCCTAAGAAACAGTTAAGTATGTTATACATTCTATAGAAATGTTTTTAATTGTTAGTGTAAAGATAGATAACACCTAGAAAGTAATGGAGTCGTACTCTTATGACTAAAGAATTAGCTTTCATCTCATTATTTTCTTCTGCTTTCTCTCTCATGGCACGTAATTTTAGTGAAAAGCCTGCAACAACTTCCCTTCTATCATGATAACCACTTCTTGTAAAAATTCACTCTGTAATTTTTTTGAAGCAAAGAGAAGAGGAATAGCACCAGTCAATCATATGCAAGTATCTAAACAATCTTCTATAATTTAGTACTTAAAAAAATCCCAACAAATATATTTGTAAATTATAACAATATAAATGCATGCTTTAGGGCCTATTATGTTAAAAAGATAAGCTTTCAAAGACTTAATTAGCTGACAGGCATGAGGTATTTTAAAATGTCCTTCCAGAATATCCGTGGGCTAATTCTTACTAAACTAATATTAATGTAAATCAGAAATTATACCTTTAGTATCTGGCAAATTATGCCAACCTGATAGTGTAATTGAAATCAGAATCTGACAAATTCATGAAGTGCAGCTACCCCAAAGGTATTTGCAAAGGCTATAGATGCTCGAATTAAACTCATAAAACCAAAATAATTCATATATAAGTTTAAATTCTATACCTAAATCATCTCACTGTGCCTTGTTATTACTGTGTTCTGTTGTGTATACTACTGAAAGACTCAGGTAGTATCACAGAATACAGAAAATAAGAAAGAATCTAGACTGATTTTCTTCTTTGTATATGTAAATTGTTATTTACCATTTTGTTTAAGTTACAATTGATAGAAAAAACCCTCTCTTTTAAGTAAAAATAGTTGAACTTTCAGAACATGGGTGAAGTCAGCTTCATAGTTGAAGAAAAATATTCTAACATTTTAAAATCTTCACTCATTCTAATCCCTCAGTGATGTTATGGAATAGATAACAAAATTCAGGCAATATTCTGCAGAAGGTAAATGTGTAGCTCTATCAGTCTGTCTGCATTTGAGTTCTGCATTTTGTCTGGTGAACTCAGAGTATAAAATACACATTTATTCTGGTATATGAAGTTTATTATTATATTTTGTCTCACAGAATTAAGAGAATTGAATATTTTTGGTTTATCCACTTGCTTTTTATTCAAGTCGTTCCTCTAACTAAGTATATAAGAGCACTCAGTGAAAATACTGACCAATTGACATACATATATATATGTATTTGAAATAACTGTAAAATTGCTTTTAGAACCAAATTCTTTCTGATTGCAAGAGAAACTTACAGTTATCATATGTATGAGCATGTTCTTGATTGCTCCTATATATGGATGAAGTTATTTCAGTTTGTACTTAGAAACTTTTATTAGGATAATTATTCTAACAGAGTAACAGCTGTTACTGTACTGGAGAGGCACCAGCTTTAGGTATTTACTTTAAATTTAAAAAAACCTATAAGTAAAATAATTGTAAATTAGATTTGGGTATAAAGAAAAGCTTTATTTCATCAGAAATAAATAATCAGAAATTAATAATCAGAAACCATCTTATGGTTTCTTGAGATGACTTGCAAATATGTTTTCTTTATCATGTTAAAAAACATTGAAAGTATTTGCATCTGCAAAGAGAAATTTCAGATTATTTTAGAAGGAAGTAGAGAGAAGAAAATCTTTGGAATACAGCAGAGGAATAGATAAGAGCTCATGGAGGCCAACCACCAATTTTAAGTATAATTGTTTTCATCTTTTATGCTAAGTCTAGAAGCAGAATTCCTTAAGTGCTCAGTGAGAACTACCTGAATAAATGAACTTTTTTGATATTTTGTAACTTATTAGAGAAAGATTGTAAATCTAAAAGAAAAATATTTCATGACAGGGTTTTCTTTTTGATTTTGAATAAATGAATAAACAAAAATTTACGTAGTTTAATAACAACTTTAGTCACTCTCCATGCCTTGTTCAAAGATGCTCCTTGATAAAGTCCTAACATTTCCTCCTTTCCAGAGGATTATTAGTATTTCATTAAATACAGCATCAGTATCTCATTTTGTATAACCATAAGCTGTCCCAGGTTTTCATTGCAAATGGCCAGTTCACTTTTTGATGGGTGGGATTTCTTGCTCTTCTCCCAACACTTTGGAGAGGGGATGTGGAATGCTCTGTGGCCACACTTCATACTTGCATTGCCAAAATTTCTAGGTTCATCTGTTTCCTTCTTATTTCTTGCACTGTTAAGAACAGTCACAACTTTACACTTCATTTAGAACCATGCACTTTGAATTGTCACAACATGTGCAAAAGCTTATTTAGGTCTACTTTGAGGGTTTTTTCCCTCCATTTTGTCAGACAGTTGAACCATGTATGTGCATATAATATTTTACCTTTTTCTAATGTAGTAATTTTATATTGAGCTCATATATATCTTAAAAGAAATGATGCAATAAAGCTATGCAATATAATTATTGCAATGATTAAGCTTAGAGACTGCAGAAGAGAAATAAGCAAATAGATCATAACAGAGATGTATACCAGGAATTGTTTTACTGCTACTAGGAGCACAGTCAGTAATTTTTCTCTTTCTCTCTTTCCCTCTTTCTCTTTCTTTCATGGAATAGTGTCCACAAAAGTTTGTGAATTGACAGCCCAGAAGATTGAAATAGTCAATTTATCCAGAGAACAAGTACCATGCAGTTCAGGTAATAATCCTTCCGTATTACCTCAACCCCGACCAGGAGTGACCAGACAGAAATTGTGGTTTCATTTCTATTGAGTCCTTGGCCTTTGTGCTGACTTTGTCACTGAGAAGAGAAGAGCCAGCCGAGACATGACTTTTTTGAAGCAGATTCCTGCCTCCTGTGATCAGTATTGATACCAGAGACAAAATAAATAACATTTCCAGACCTCAAAAGAGACAGAGTAATAGCAAGAACAACAGTAAGCATAAACATAACAATAAATTTCTCTTTTTTTTTCTTTTGTACCTACTACCTGAAATTTCACAAGCTTATTGGTTGTCTCTGCAAAGACAACTGAGCTAAATGCACACTGCAATAAACTGAGACATTACCTGTGGCCATTCTCTATGCTTAATCCAAAATCCTCTGAGACATTTTTTCTCTGCTTATTGATATTCAGTAATCACTTCTATAGAGAAACAAGGGAAAGCAAAAAGAGGCTTGTTTCCTTAATTTCTTCCTTACTACTTGCCAACTGAAGTTTTCATAACAAATCTGTGTGAAAATATCATGCCTATCCTTTTGAGTCACCCAAGGAACTTTGTCTGAGATGGGTACAGAATTGCATTTTTTGTCCTTTTCTTAAGAAGGAGAAATAGTAAATATAATTAACTCATGGGCAGTTCTGCCTGAGTACTTGTCTGTGCTCACCTTTGACCAGCATTGGATTACTGTCCTCTCTGGTGCCTAGCTGCTGGTATGTCAACTGGATAGATCAAATAAATGAAATGATTGAGTACCCTGTCTTGTTTCTGATGTAACATGCCAAATGTTGAAGAGGAGAGCTTATTGAGCATCCTGGGTGGGTTTGTGAGAAGGTAAGAATTACACCAAATCTCTTGTGTTGAGAGCCTGAAACTGAAACAGCTCTACTTGGCTGGAGGGGCTCTTGGTTGTGTGTCAGTCCTGCACAAGAAACAGCACACAGAAGAATCAGGAACCACTGGCACTTCTCTGCTAGAGTCAAACTACTTTCTGCTGCAGGCAGGGGATGATCCCACAGGGAATGGCTTGCTGATTGACCTCATACCAACAGAGAAGGTCTTGATGGAGATTTAAGGCTGTGGGCAACCTTGGCTCTAACTACCATGAGGCTGTGGAGTTCAGCACTAGGCAAAGAGGGAGTAGGGCAGCAAGTAAGATTACTTCCATGGACTTCAGTGCTCCACATCCAGAGTGCTGTGTCCACCTCTGTGGTCCTCAGGACTAGAGACATGGAGCTCCTGGAGCAGCTCTAGGAGAGGGCAAGAAAGATGCTAAAGGGACAGGAGCATCTCTCTTACAAGGATAGGCTGAGAGAGTTGGGCCTGTTCAGCCTTGAGAAGATACAACTCAGAGGAGACCTTATCAATGTCTGTAAGACTCTGATGGGAGGGTGTCAGGAGGATGGAGCCAGGCTGTTCTTGGTGGTGCCAAGCAATAGGACAAGAGGCAAGGGGCAGACTCTGATGCACAGGAAGTTCCACTTGTATATGAGGAAGAACTTTACCGTGCAGGGGACCTAGCACTGCAACAGGTTGCCCAGAGAGCTTGTAGAGTCTCCCTCACTGGAGATAATCAAGCCCCATCTGAACTTAATGCTGTGAAATGTGCTCTTGGATGACTGCTGGAGAAGGAAGGTTGGATCAGATGATCCACTGTGGTGTGTTCTAACCTGACCCATTCTATGATTCTTTGGAAAGTGTAACATTGAAGAATAACAGTCCCCCCAGTCACTCATGGTAGCAGAAGGGCTGAATGAGGCAAGCTGTGGCTTACAGGGGAATGTCCTAGGGTGACTTTATGATGCTTGTATCCCCAATCATCTGTTGTTTGTGCTGTATATATTCTGTACCATTAAGACTGGCTCTGAGAGCAACGGGTGGAAAAAGCAGCATGGAGTTTGTTTTCAGAAACAGCACTCCTCCTCCACATTCTGATCCTGGACTGTGTTCGTCTGAAGCACGGACAGACAGCAGGACAGAGAACTGTGCTTTTAGTTAGTTTAGCTAGCTGCAGCAGAGAATTTCCCTGGACTGTTTTTATTTTATTTTTTTTTTTTTTCTTTTTCTTGGGACTGTTTAAACCTGTCCTGGACTGAAAACCCAGAGAAGCACTGGGAACTCACAGTTGTGGCCCACTGGAGCCCAGGACAGCCTTCCCTAGCACCAAAGGGACTGGGACTGATATGACACTGAGTGAGTCAAGCTACAGCCATGGCAAGAACTGTGATGGTTTTAGGCTTCTTTTCTCGTCCAAGGTTGGGATTAATACATGAGAGTCACAGCTCCTGTTTGGATTGGATGTTTGTTATTTCCTATCTATTTACAGGCTCACGAGTCGTGAGCTGTAACAAGCAAGTTAGAGAGCAAAGGTAAAATGGAGTGCTTCTTTATCTCTAAAAGGTCTTTTCAAGGACAATCCGTCCAGTTATGAAATGCCACCTAAATTATTTTTACTTTAAACCCAATAACTAACTACCTGAAGTCTGCAATACAGACTTCATCAACCAATTACAGAAAATCACAGAAACCCATGAAGAAAAGGGATAAGAATGTGAAGAAGTGGGACCCAGACAATGCCCAAGGTCCTCCATCTTGTCTCACATGTATTCTATATACTAAAATCTTAAATCTAAGTTTTTCACCCTATGAGATCACACAATACTATTCAAACTACACACTCACAACCCCCTGCTATCACCCAGTCTCAGCAGCCTGTTCAAGGCCTCAAGTCAAATGTAGTGCCTGCTTGAGGGTCAGCACCTTTTCGCAAAGAAAGTCTGAAATTTTCAGCATCCAAGGTTCCAACAAGAGCTTTCTTAATTTTGCCATCTCTAGTCTCTTCAGAGTTGCAAGAGGTTTTGTTATTTGATATTATTCATTTTTTATACTTGTGGACATTTTGTTTGTTATATAAAGAGTTTTTTCCACTTTTCTCTAAGGAGATTTCTTACCAGACCAGCTTGGTGGGGAGGGGCCATTTGAGTTTGCTTCCCAGAGGGACCCTATTCAGAGATTTCCTCCCTAATTTGCCCTAAACCAGGACAGGGAAGTTTATCTCAAAGGTTTTACAAGGACAACAATATGGGACAGGAGAAGTGTAGTCTTTAATATTTAAAAGAAAAATGTGTGAATCTTTAGATTTGAGAGGTGTGTATTATACCTATCAAATATGTGTTATATGGTATTCATACTATTCTTTGCTATTCGTTCAATAAGATATGCTTAAATGGAAGAAAAAAAGAATAAAAGCTCACAAATTAGACTATATATTTTAAAGGAAAAGAAAGTCCATCCCTATCATTTTCATTGAAACAATTCTTCATCGGGTCAGACCAAGGGTACATAAAGCCCAATAATCTTAGAGTGGACAGGAACACATGACTAAGAAAGTACTAAATCAGATGTGTGCTTCCCTGGGATATCTGATGGCAAATATATGCAGCTTCTCGACTTCCAGGGCTAGATAGAGGGATTTTGTGGGTTTTTAGGCTCGAGTGGATTTTTCTTTCATGTGTTTTTCCTGCTACATTTTCAACCGATATTTACTATAACACCTACTATTTTAAAAAGAAGTCTTTAACTCAAATTAAAGATGATGAACAATTGTTATTTACCTTTTCTATGCCTAAAGTTCTGTAGAACTGTATCATACTCCTCTCAGCACCTCTCTTTTTGTAAACAAAAAACTTCATTTTGGTTATTTCTTCTATGTAAATTCTTCATGTTTATACTTGCTTTTCACAACTGTTACTTATCCCTTTTGAGGGAAACACAGCAACATTCTATGGACACTGCTATTGGAAGCAGAGGTGTTGGTAGTATTGAAGGACTTCCTGCACTTTGTACAAAGAAGTAACAATGTCTTTGCATTTGTTCTGTCTTCCATTCTTAAGCATTCCTAACACTTTTTACCTCTTGGATTGCTACAGAGCAAAAGCTGGCATTTTTTCAGAAGTATCAGTTATAACCCCATCAATGAGTGCATTTTTCTCCATTGAATTGCACTGCAGCTACATGACATTATTTGGATGGCAAAATGATTTATTAGGTTTTATTTTGTTGGCAGAATTGTAGTACATCTTTTTTTAGTTTAGTTAAAAGGAAAAAAGCAGCAACAACAAAAAGCTCACTGTTGTCAAAGACTATGTCATTCATTTAAGCAAGGAAGTATAGGGTGCTGCAGTTGACTCTTCTTTCTCTGAGGATTTGTGAATATTCTGTGTGTGCAGTTTCAGCCTGGCTGTGCTCCTACTGTCCCAAAGAATGAGTGAAATCTGCTGTCATGAGAAAGCCACAGAGCTTCATTAAAATAACTTACAGCTTAATTAAAATAACCATATACCACTGCGACTATTTCAGTCAGGTAAATTGTTCTCATGCTTACATAAAAGGATAGCAAAGCTGGCACATCTGTGTTGCAAAAAATACCCCAGACACCAGAGTAGACATATGCTCGCTGGTGTCTTGGTGGACTCTCTCACCTTCCCATATACTCAAACATGAAAATAAAATCTTGCAATGTTATTCAAGGGAGCAAGTGGATAGATATTTCATGAGGCTGAATGGCCAGAGCTAGAGCAGGAATAAGAGCTGATCCAGGCACAGAAGAAATGAGACAGACAGCAGGCAGTCCTTCCATATAAGGAGATTTGGTACTAACATACCCCAAACTGCACATATTCTCACAGCTTCTCTTCTTTCATCTGTGAAACTTCAGGAGATTTTGAAAAATAATGAAATATAAAGGAAATCAAACCATTCACTCTCACTTAGCAGTTACGGAACTCAGTAATCAAGCAGTGAAGCATTCTGCCCCCAACAAAAGCTCAAACCCCTAGCAAAATCAGAGGTTCTTTAAATGCAGTTATTAATAGAAGCACTAACTGGACTGACTTACTGCTGAGACAAGCTAACTGAACAACTTTGCAGCTCGGAAAATGACAGCCACTCAGTGCCTACAATTGCCTTAGGATGTGCACTGATAAAGTCCATGGAAATGTTCATTAACTCCGACATATGTTCATTAGGTCAGCTCAGTCTCTCCAGACAAACTTGATTACCCTTTTGCCCAGTAGCAGACTCAACAAAACCAGGGAGGGAAAGGAATACACCAGATGCAGGGCAAGATTCTCTGGCCCATTAAATCTGTGATAAAACATGTCAAAACAGGCACTTCAATTAAGAGTGGACCCTGTTGAAGGTGAGAAACACTTCTTGTTCAGAAGGTAGTGTTGGGTTTGCCAAGTGGTTTGTTCTCTATGCTGTGGTGACCACCTTGGAAAAGTAGCAGGGCTTTGGATCCTTATATAACCCAGAATACCAAACTCCTCTGTATTTATTTCAGTGGTCTGTACTGCAGCCAAACTATGAAGTAGAAAAAATTCTCAAATCATGCAAAATTATTTAGAGGAGCTCATGCTTGAGTGAATGTTAAGGAACTTCAGAGATACCTGATTCAATTCAAAACTAGCCATAATCTTCATAACCTAGAGATATATTTCATGAACCACCAGGTCTTCTTAACTGAGTCTTAGACTATTTTGTGGATGCTTTTGATAGGACTGATTACAGAAGTGACAGCTTTTTTTTTT
>VXBR01012251.1:296133-310708 GCA_013400215.1 Cisticola juncidis | reverse complement strand
CCCTTCCCCTTCCCTTTCCCTTTCCCTGTCCCCTTCCCTTCATTGCCCCAGGAGAGAATAGGGAGTTTTTCTGTGTAGAATGTTTTCCTTTACAAATCAGAGACAAATTCTGTGCTCAGAATCTGCCATGAAGCATTCCTTAGGCCAGACCCTTAAACCAGTGGAGAACCAAGTGTGTCAGGACAGGACAGGAGCTGCCCTGTGCAGGAGAACTCCATGGGACACCTGATTTACAGGGTTGGTCTCACAGGAAAGAAAACATCATCTGCATGAAAGAGAAATCTGGACCTTTGTAACAATCAAAGTCTGTATTTAGAATGTTAGACTAAATGGGCTAATTTGATGAACTTGAAAAAAATTAAGCAAGATTTGTTTGTGTTTTCAGAAACCTGCCAAAACATTTTAATTTCCTCAGTAATAAAGAGCATCTTTTCAAAGTGGAAGGCTGGAATATACTCTCTCTTAATTGCAAAATTCTGCATTTAGACCTTTACCTTAGAGACTAGTACATGAAAGAAATCTTGCAGTAGCTATTTTATGTAGACTGAAGCTTAAAGAATGTTTTATTGTCTTCTTGAGTGCTTTTCCTTTATTGCCTTCTGTATGATCTTATACTCTTCCTCTTTTTGAGGAGGGTGTGTGTGTGAGGGGAGGGAGTGCTAAGCACATGTGCTACCATAGCAACTGCTACCAGTTACAGAAACAAAAATCAGTGATGAAGTCCAAACCTGACTTTTTGGCTCTGTTGCTTGAGCCTGGCTGTTTTCAAAGCTCTGAGGTTTTTCACAGTCATTTCTAATCATTTCCTTCACTGTGTTCTCTGGAGGCTCAGCAATGACCTGAAGGAAGGCCACCTGACATTGTGCCAGGATATCTCCCTTCACAGTCCAGTCTCATCTGTTTTACTGGTTCATCACTACAGTACAAATTAGACACTGAATTAAAACTGCTAAAGCCCCTAAGTATTGGAATATTAATTATTCTATTTCTAGCTTTGCCTGGAGTTCCCTGTGTTTGATGAGACTGGCAGAAAGGACTATGTGCTTAGTACATTTCTGTTGAGGATGGAGGAGACCTTCATATACATAAAGTTTCTAATTTTAATTTTTTTTAATGTCAAAATATTTTGTAATTAGTTAATCTCAAGTAATAGAATAGAATAAAATAGAACAGAATAGAACTTGTTTTCTTAAGTGGAGAGAGCACAAGGAGCTGCTCTAGCATGATCAGAGATTTCTATGTAAGGATTACTTGTAGGCTACAGCCAGCTCTTAATTTTTCTTGCCAGAGTGGACATCACTGGAGTGTGCTACATGCCAGTTTCTGACACGGACCATCAGAAACTGTTCTGCTTAACTTTCAATTCCAAAAGGAGCTAATACTGTCCCCAGATCTACCCCTGTGTTAGGAACAGAAAGACAGAATTCCTCCAAAATTACTTAAAAGCTGCCACTGCTGCAAGTATTGTCAACTCTTGAAGCATATCTGATTGTTTGCTGTTCTCATTAGTTAATTTTGTCAGTGCTTCCAGTTTGGAGGTATTGTAAAAAGAAAAGCTCCTTGCTCCTGAAAAGACTGGTAGAAATTGCTGTTTTCTCTTTCCACAGAATAAAACTGACTTTTACTTGACACTGATGTTAAACCATACACTCCTGGGAACTCAGCCTGCTGGAAATCAGAGGAATTGAGCAGTTAAATCATGCTCATGTCTCAGATAAGCAGGAATCAGAGTCAAGGAGAAAGGCTAAAGTTAGGGTTTGAAGAAGCATTTGAGAGGCTGAATGCTTAAATTTGGGACTGAATGATTTTTCATTTCATGGATATTTTAACAGATGCACTTGGTTCAATAGAGTCCTCTGGATATCAACATTAATACTAAATTATTCCATTATGGTCAGTACAATTATAATGAATGTATGAATCATTAATGCCAATATTTCTTCTATAGTTTCTTACAGCAGTAGTTGGGTATTTCCAAGTCAATGCAATCCTTGTACAACCAGTACTCCAAAACTCCAAAAAGATAAATTCATACAGGAACAAATGCAGAAAGAGGCTCCTAGGATGATTGCAGTGATAAGGAATAAATCCTATTGGCATAGACTAAAAGCATTTGACTGGATTCACCCAGCTGAAGGCTCCATATAAATACCTCAGTGGAGCAAACATTTGAGAAAAAGAGTTGTAAGAAAATATGCTGGAACAAGAATACATTATTCTAAACTGGTAATAAATGCATTTATTGAATTCTTTGTAAATATCCAGTCAATGAAATTTTTGTATTACTTTCCAAATAGCATGGTGAAGGCAGGAAAGTAACCCACATTTGAGGTAGTTTTCGATAACTGTAATTAAGAGAATTATATGAAGTAATTACTTACACTAGCTGAGGATGACACTCTCTGATACAGCCTTTACCTTCAAGGCCAATTTTTGTGAAGACCTTTTCTACAGTGTACGTACTGTCTTGTCTTATTTTGATCTCACTNATATATATTTATATGAGCTATTAGGTAATATATTGTATATTGTATAATTCCTATCTGCCTCCTATTTTTCTTTTCTCGTATCTTGAAGTCAATTCTTTCTTTCCATAACTTTGTCCACAGGACAAAGGAATTATTTAACCTGGTCATCTGTAGGTTTTGTCCTGGCTCTAACATTAGTTTCTTCTTTGCTATCTCCAAGCCTTATCCACATCAGCACATTTTTTAATTGCTTTTGTTATTTGGTCGTTGCACTCTCATTTCCATATGAGTGAACTGCTCTATTAAGGGTTTGTATTTTTATCTGCTAAGAGATTTAATTGCTGTGTATGTGTCAATAGTATTTTACTGACGTTTACAGTAATTATATCTAATTTACTTTGTTTAAGGGTTGTCAGGGCAATGAGTGATGGTTAGCAAAATAACAATTTTGAAAAGTTGGAGTATATACTGGTTGTTATTATTAAAGATAGTCCAAGAAGTGAATTTAGGTGTTGTCTGGAAGCAAAATGAAGAAAAAGACATTTGTGAAGCGTATTGTGTGTACGGGAGAGTGTCCAAGACTTCACATGCAGTGTGGATTGCCTGTGATGGAGACCAGTGAAAACATTGGAAAACATGTTGATTTTTTACGCCTTACAATTTACACAGTTCTTTAAAGAATGGAAATAATAAATACCTGTGCTTTTGTATCCTGCAGCACACAGTAATGTTCTTGTAAAGAATTAACAAGTGGAAGCTTTTTACGCACTCTCTTCTGGACAAAATTTGCTGCTTGAGGAGGAACAGAAGCTTTTAAAAGGGCATAGTCATGAGTGCTACAGTGGGAATATAGGTAATGGAAAAAGAGCATGGGGAATAAAGCTGTTGCAAAGATATAGCAAGAACTAAACCAGGGAAATTGAACATTGTAAGGATTAGCTAAGCGAACACCTGCCTTCTGGCTGCTGGAAAGGAATACTTCTCTTTCCACTTTGAGACTGATAATTGATTATTAAAGGTGGCATAATATTCTTCAGTTATATTTAACTGCACTGCAGGCAATCATCATTTAAAGAAATAACTTATTCTCAAAGCCCAAGATGTTACAAATAATTACTTTAATAGTAATTGAATTACGTCTCATTATCAGTATCATGTAAGAATTATATTTGAAAGTGCACTAGTGATCATATGTAGGCTTGCAATTCTACTTAAAGTGATACATGCTTCAATTATATGTCAACTGAAATTAGTGCTAAACCTAATGAAAACTGTACATGCTACTCTTCAGGCTCTTTCTAAAGTCACTTGTAATCCATTGATTATGACACTAGCATCCATAATGTTGCCATTATGGACACACATTACATTTATAAATACAATAGGCATCATTCTCATGCACATTACAGCATAGATGCTCTAAACTCCTATATATAATGCCATTACAGAAATCTGACAAAAGACATTGTTACTGATTGTCTTGACCCGAGTGCTTATGTTAATTCACATGCATCTCAATATACGACTGAAATAAAAGATTCTCTTTGCAAAACTGAAGTCTAGAAAATAGGTCAAAAAAAGATCATGGCACGTCTACAGTCTGGAGTTCATAAGCATAATTCAAATTCTAGTACAGAATTCAAATTCTAGTATCATAATTCAAATTCTAGATACACCCTTTGTGAAATGGAGTAAAGACCACAGAGGTAAATAGTCTGGCGTATAATTCTACTGCAGTTTTAATTTTATGCAGAGGGAAAAAGGATAATGTGCAAAAAAACCCATCCAAAATCTTCTAATTGTTTCTAAAAATATGCCAAAAAAGAAAAGGGAACAAATTAGAGAAGATGTCTGGCATAGCATGTCAAAATTTCTTCAAAACTAGTTTGAAATCCATTATTCATACTTCAAATAGCAATTTAAAAGTTTAAAAAAATACAAAATAAAAAAAATACACAAATGTAAATATTTTGAAAATCACTTTTATTTCTTTTATTTTAAACACACTTAAGCTGCAAGGTATTTTTCTGAAAGCTTTCTGGATCTAATCCAGTTCTGAGGTCCATATTTATTATACAAACATTCCGGGATAAATTACGAAACTCATGCTGGATGCAGCCTTGACTGTGACATCAGAAATCCATTTGTACAGTTTTAAAACCCCGTCTGCAGGTACATGGATAGGTATTATGTTTGCACTTCAGAATGAGGGTTTTTGTATTGTCTAAGTGAATGTGTCATAAAATGATGAGGCTTTAACAAATATTTCAGTTTGAAATAAGAGGTAATTTTACAAATACCATATGATTGTAATGGATATACTTCTTCCATAAAAATCAGTAGGATTTATAACATCTACTATGATGAGAAAAGCAACGTACCTCACGTATTTTGTCCATTTTTTCCTGACATTTCAAATGCAAATTCAGTGGGGAAAATATACATAAAGATAGAGCAATCTTTCTTTGAAAATTTCAGTAAAATAAGGTTGGCATAATCTTTATTTTTTCTTTTGGAAAAAAAAATACATCCTTCTCCTTACAAAAGTTATTACTGTAACCCAATGAACATGACATTATACTCTTCTAGTTAATAAGAATACTGATAGCTCTCTTATTTTTATCTTGGCTTTATTTTCTCTTTCTTATTGTGATTTATAAAGGTAAATTATTGCAAAGACTTCTTGTCAAGGGAATAACAAGAGTGGCCTAATATCTAGTATAGCTACAATGTAGCTGAGTTGTGATTCAGTAATACCTACACAAAGAACCAGAGGAGTGAAAAAACAACAGAGAAAAATTTCAAAAGGCCACAATCTGTTTCAAAGCCCACATCTATTGTGACTAAAGAGAAGTGAAGGTAATACCAGCCTTAGGAATAGTGTAATGATTATCTCTTCAAAATTCACACTTCTATAGTAACAGTGTTTTGAGAAAAACACCAAAATAGGGCATTGTACAATGTGGGATAGTGCTTGAGAGTTGCTTTCTTCCTTCCTTGTTCTGAAAGGTTCTGGCAATTGTAGAGGTTGGAATTAGAGATATAGTATATGCACCCCTTTTTCTGAGAAACCTTTCTGAAGAAAATATTTGAGTTATGGATAAAATAGGCCTTATAAATGTGTTAACTCTTATGTTTCAAGCTGACAGAGGCACAAATTTTTTATTCCCTTGCCAAAGTGAAATGTTGAGAAGCCCTTATTTTCATTAGTTGCGTTAAGTTCTGCTGACAGTTTTGGGGATTCCTACTTTTTGAAAACTTCTTTCTAACAATAATGCAGCAGTTTTTTGGGTGTCAAGCTATATTTTAAACATCTGCAGAAGAATAAAAGAAAATGGATTCCTGAAAGACCGAGCTATTTTTTTACTGGTTCTCAGCCTGGGACCCAGGTCCAATTTCTTCTTCTGCCTGAAGCAATTTACACTCGTGTTTCTCCATTCACAGAAGAGTGCCCTCACTGTGAGGATATTCAGCCTTTTTGGTTAAGATCTGTCAAATTCTCTTGTTAAAGCTAATCCAATTCACCCAGGAGAATCCCTCTTTCTGATTAACACATGGGGATTGTATCACTCACATTAAGCAAGTTAAGACAGCACTACAGTGAAAGAAATGAGTATCACTTCCTCCCCTCTTTTATTGAGTATGGCAAGGGAACATAAGAACAGCTTCCTAGACTAAAAGACTTGTTTTGTACTGCAACACATTACCACCAGGGCAGTGGGTTGTGCCTCTCAGCTGCAGTGTTAACAGCTATTTTAAAGTCAAGAAGTATTTAGGTATAATATACTTAGGGAATTAGAGTGTCAAAATCTCTCTGTGATGTTAGCAGTCTTTTTGGATCTCTAATATCACTTCATGATTATGTATTTTGTACAACATAAAGAAGGACCGGGATTAGGAAATACAGAAGTAGAGGACTAGACCCAGGTCAGTGAAACCCAAATACATCTAGATCCACTGAATGCTTCAATAAACACTTGCAGGGAATTCTATTATGACTCATGTCTCTCTACCTCATCCAAAACTAGTGAGAGTTATGAATCTGTGCAGTTTTGTGAAGAGAGGCATTCTTGTTTATCCTTAAGATTTAATTCTCAGTCAATTCCTTTAGATATGTTATTAGAGTTCACTCAAATTTGATGTTTTCCTAAGGCTCAGGTTGTGTGTTTCCAACTCTTTTTGTCTTTCAGCATGGAAACTGTCTTCTAAGAATTCTTCCATGAACAACACTCCTAGACCTTAAAATTGAATAAAATTTTGTGGTCTTACAATGACTGTTCAGTAATTGTCAATATATATTTTCAAAGAGTCTTTCCATATGTTTTAATAGACTCAGCTTTTTCATTCTGTCAGAAGAAAGGAATATCATTAAGATTAATATTGAGAAATACACGATTCTGAAATTAAACTTGAACTGCCATAAAATAACTGGAAAATATTAAAACAAACTGTTAAATTCCTTCCTAGAAACACTCAAACACCTTTCTTATTGTTAAATTTTTCTCAACAGTTGCAATTAATGATTTTTCACATTGTATTGACAGACTGAGGAGGTTTTACATATTTCCTGAGATCCAGCTTGAATATTACCAATTTAAAAAGAAAAACAGAAAAGTATTATCCAATTTAAAAGAATACACTGCTAAACTATAAAAGTAAAATTTTACATACATAACAAACTCTAATTCCCATACTTTTATAAATCTGCATTTTGTGGGGGTTTTTTTGTTTGTTTTGTTTTGTTTTGTTTTTGTTTGTTTTTGTTTTGTTCCTAATTAGTGGTCTCATTCTATTTAAATAACTCAGTGAAAAACCTTAAAACTAACAACACTTTCAAAGACAGAAAATGAATTAACATAAGTGTATCATCTTTTGCGTAGCATGGTAATATTTTTTAAATTATACTTATATTTGCTTTGGTTTGTTGAGCAGGTGTGGGATTAATTCTATGTTTAAGTGCCTTGTTGAACAGAGGTCCATTTCTTGTTAAATTCAGATGCTTAATGGATGGCCATATACAGGATTTAGTAACCTGATAGTGCATTCATGTATGAATGTAGTATGATTATTTTTATATGAAACTTTTCCCTTTAGATTACCAGCTCTAGTGATTCACAAACTGACTTGTCCTGTTTAGTTGCAGTTTCTTGGTTCACACAAAGAATAAATTTACCTCAAAAATATCTCCTCTGGGTACTAAACAGTGATAATATAAACAGATGAAAGAATGTATTTGTCCTCAGGAAAGCAGGAAATTGAGGATATTGAGCTACAATAGCAACAGTAAAAACATTAAATTGTGCATCATTTCACACAAACAAAGTTAAGTTTATGGTACTCAAGAAAAAATCAATGATAAAACCCATTTCAAAAAAAAAATAAAGGAAGTGACTTTCACTTGTTGCCTATTTCTTCAGGAAAGTGCCAGTAGGTGTTCTTTCCAGCTTGCCTGCAAGGGAGATGAAAGGCTCCTCAGATTAATTACTGCTCAGTTGTGACAGGTTTGGGAGATGGTTTCTATTCCAGAGCCCACTTTTTTTCCTTTTTTTTCCTTTTTTTTTTTCCTTTTTTCTTAATGGTGGTTTTCCTTCATTTCTGTCTGATCTGTGACTCACCACTGTGGAATGAAAAGAAAAGCTTTCTGTGCACTCCCCAGACTGCCACAAATGTTATCCTGATGGTAGCATATGATTAAATATAGTTGTTTTTTTGTTTGTTTGTTTTTTGGGTTTTTTTTCAGCATTTGTCTTGCTACTTGTAGCAGACCCTCTACTGAATGGAGAAAGCCCAAGATGTTTCCCAAAGCACCTTGGCGTGCAGTGAAATATTGGTATTTGAATTAGACCCTAATCGGGAGCAGCAGAGAAAGTGACGTGTTTCAGAGCTGCCTTTTTTGTAGCCAATTACTCCAGGCTCCTAGTGTTCATGTCTTCCATGTACTTTCTTTAATTAGCACTTTATTAGTTTGGCTTCAGAGAGATGGTTCTGGAGAAAACTTTCCTGATGCTGCCAAATGGTCACAGGCAGGAGGTGAATAAATTTAGTCCTAAGCAATAATCATCTGCATGCATTCTTTGAATCTCAGTGCTTTAAAATGATGTGTTCCCAATAATTTATGCCCAGAGGGATCTACTGTCAGTAAATAAGTGTGAAAAACTGTCTCACAATATTAGCACTGTCTATATGCTATTCATTTAGATCTATTTTAATAATAGGATTCTTGAGTCCTCCCCATTAAGATCAAGCTGATTTGTGTTAATGGCAAATGAAATATGAAATGCAAGGGCCTAATTTTTGGTAGATTGGAAGGGTAAAAAAGAAGCACTTTCTGTTCAGTACAAGTCTTTTTTATTGCTCCCAATATGAGTAGGTCTGTTGTCTTCATTTTACAGCTATTAACCCAAATATTGTCTTCAGAGACAATTATTAAAGAAGATTGTGCTAGTCAAAACAGCAGAAGAATTGAATAACCAATGATGCTTTAAGAGAACACAGACAGGGATGTTTTCTCTACTTCTTGAGAAATGGTAAATTCAGAAGAAGATGTAGTTGTAAATCCTTTGGGTTATGCTAAAGTGCAAATGATAGCAATGCCAGTGAAAATTTCTGTATTAATTAAAGGCTAGATGGCTGGCTAGGCTCTTTACTCCGTCAGATGCCAGCTGTGTGGAATATCTCCAAGAGCAGGAAGCAGGGAATGAAGGCTGTCTGAAGGCAGATGGAGATGAAGGACAAGCAGAGATACTTCTTAAATAGTATGGCCTTCATTCTACTTCTAAGTGGCTGATATCAGGCAGGTGAATTGGTTTGGGTTTGGTTACAGTTTTTTTGTTTTTTTTTTTTAATCACCAAACCATGCCAGCAGGTCTGTGCACAGGCAGAGCAGCCCTCCTGGGAGGAAGAATCTGAGGTTCAGGGTCTCTGGGTCGCACCTGCTGACAGCTGCTCCCCTTGTTACTGTTGCTCCACATCTTCCCTCACTGGAGTTGTAATGTGGGTGATGCACAGCAGGACAAATACATTCAAGTTGCTGGAATACCCTTTTTGGCAGCTTCCTTAAATTTTTGAATGCTACTGCAGAAGTTATTGAACATCCCTTCCCATCTAATTGCAGTGTTGCACATGTACAGGTGACTCATATCTGCCTGTTCATGGGTATGAGTTCTGCTGAAGTAATTGAAAAGGTGACGATTTGCTAGCAATTTACAAGACCTGTCTGAGGGTTCAGAGTTATACTATGGCCTCACTGATTTAAACCAAAGGAAATGCTAAAAGAATGCAAAGGCAGTCAACCTCAATCACTTTTTCTTCATAGTGAATTTTTTTTTATTAGAGCTAATTAAATCTATAAACAAATTAGGAACTTGATTCACTATCCCATACATAAATAGCATGCATGAATTCAATAGGATCATTTGTGTTTTTCAAGAACAATTTCCAGCACAGAGGTCAGCAACCTGTTCTGACATATACCTTAGACAGTCATTTGTATCTGTGCTGAGGGAGTAGAAATATAGTGGATGGCTAAACTAAAGGCACAGTTTTCTGTTTCTTTACAAACACCTCTTGATTGTAAAGGAAGTGATTAATGAAGAATTTTGTCTTAATATGAGCCACTAATATTTTATTCTTTATAGACAACATCTTAGAAAGAACAGAAAAGCAAAGACTGATGCCCAAAACAGCCAGAAGATGCTGCCAGCTTGTATCATATACATTAAAAAGAAATCTTTTCTCCAAGACGGTATATTTTTATGAGACCCCACAAGAAGTGAAAAATTCTAAACATCCCAAATTTAATGTCAGTCGATTTTAATACTGAAAAAAATCTCAAACCTGAGTGTTTGTCCACTTTTTCTGCTATCATTGTTTTATAATGAACAAATTCAGAGACTTCTGTTGTCATATCCATGTGTTTTCATCTGGCAGGCGGCAGAACGTCCCTGGAAATGAACAAGGGGTAACATTTAGCTTCATTCATCAAGACCACCAGCAGCACTATGACTTGCTGAGGTCTGAATCACTAATACACTCTAGATAAAAAAGTTGGTGTTGTCACTGGTGCTCTCATGTCTCATAAGCAGGGCTGTTCCACTGTGCATGAGTGGATGCAGAAATAAACTTGTGAAAAGCAGAAATGGATAGTTTCTACACCCTCTCTGGTGCTTTTAAAGCCCTACAGAGTTAAACGTCTTTTGAATTGCAGTTAGTTGGTTTACAATTGACAATTCTTGTAATATGATAGCTCCTCCCAAGCCCTAAAAAGGAAACTACACACTTGTGAAGGCCTAGGTGAGTCCTGCAATAAACTTGCACTACAAAAAAATAAGGTGAAAATGTTCTCTTGTGAAATTTTCTCCCTGCAGCCCCCCAGAGTTCATAGGCTAGCTCAGATCTTAGAGGGCTTTGGAGGAATATGTCAGGGACAAGGCAAAATATTCCAAAAGAGGCTCTAATCCCAGATTCAAGACGTTTATTCTTGAAGGTTTTCAGGGGTGAAAGAGAACGAATGAGGAAGAAGGGAGTCTTATCTAGGCTCCTGCTAAGGAAGGGGTAGTTGGAACTCCACCTATAGGGTCAGAAAGGGGAGGAAGGGTTCAACTACATGGTTACAGGCTCCAGGGGTCTCTGGGGAGGGAAAAACCATTCCTCAGAGAAATAAAACATTCTTGTGATACATGTACTATGTTACATGCAAGAAATCTGTGAACGCACAAAGTGAAGAAAACCAAAAGATATATTTAGAAGATAGGAAAAACTGGATTCTGACTATTAAAGAAATGCTTTTTGTCTGTTGAGAAACAACCATATTGTACACTTTATTACTTCAGTTTACAATGTTAGTCTTTACATTATATATTCAAGAGGAAAACCACTTAACTTTCTAGCTAACCATCTACCTATCTTCTGTCTGGCTGTCATTTTCATTCAAAAATTCTTTCCCTAAATCAACTTCTCCCATTTCTGTAACACAGGCAGAAAATATTTCATTTATTGGTGAAATGCATCTAATTCTAGAGGCAAATAAAGATAAACAATACAGAAAACCAGCAATATCCCTAGAAAAAGAGGAGAATGACTTTTTTGGATTCAAAATGATGGGGTAATTGTTATTCTTCAAATTATTAAATCTGTTGGAATTTTTTCAAGAAACAAGTTACTTGGCATGAAAGGCAGCAGCAGAACAGGTTGTCCACAGATCAAGCATGTATAATTGAAAAGGACAGAGTATAATAGTTTTATGTATTAGCATGAGTCACAAAGTATGTCGTTTACAACTAAGATTTCAGTGTGTTAATATGTGTGAGCAGCAGGAAAAAATGGCGTATATACGTGAGAAAATACTTCTTGTGACAGAAATGGGTAGTTGGTCAGAAAAGATTTTAAGAGGTTTTGTCTTTCTGATTTGTGTGATTCTGGATTTATCCTTGTTTGATTTTGTTCTGTCAGACTCTTTTAAAAAAGATACTAATTAAAGTACATGTATTTAACATATATTAACTAATCTTTCCTTAGCTAGTCAAAATCTGGCATTAACAGTATAGGATATTACATGCTATTTAAAATTCTTTGTCTTCCTGAAATAATTTTCTGTCCATATTTAAAGTTAAAAGAGATCTAGATTGCAATATGACTTTTTAATCTTCTTAAGTAGCAACATCAAGTATTTACACAAGGAGAGACAATACTACAGCAAAAACACTTAATTATAAAGTTCAAAATAAAAATTCTAGAAAGCAACATATTGCACTCATGCTATGCATATTTTTATCTGTTTGACTAAAGAATAGGATTATTTATTATATATGCATAATTTTTATGCAGTTATCATATTTGTCTTGTCCAAAGGGGAGAATGAGCAGGAGTGAACAAATGAAGTACTTACTGTACTGTGGGGATTGAATGTAGCTGCTTCTTCTGAGAGTTTAAGGTGATTTGCCTAAATCAGAATAGAAACTAAGAAATTAAATTCAGAAATAGTTTCTAGAGTCTTTAGTCTTACACCAAATGTCTTGCGGCCTTTTATAAATTTTTTCCTTTCTGAAAATGAAGAAATAATCAGAATCTCTTGCTGCTTGTATTTAAAATCACTGACGTAGTCTAAATTTTTGTCATTAAACCCAGGATTTTGTCAATTCAAATATTTTAATTATATTTCAATATGATGAAAAAAATTGAAAATAATGGACCTGTTTTATAATTTCTGTAATATGAAAATTTGTATTTCTTTCTAGTTTGATGAATTTTAGTTTCTTTCTCATAAAACCAATCTTAAAACCAGAATAAGAATTTATTTCAGTTTATTTGTCACTGCAGCTATGTTTGAATAAAAAATGAACATGATCCTTGGGATTTCAGCAGTATGAATAACTGGTATCTGCCAGAAAACACAAGCAATTATATTTAATTTTTGAATACTTTCCCACAAAATTATTTAGGATTTACAGTATTACACAGTATGGAAATAAGTAATTGTGGAAACATTACATCTTAATATACATCAAAAAGCATAAGAAATGTTCATTATAAATAAACTTTACTAAAAGCTACAATCAATTTTAGTGTGTATCTCTTCTTTCTATTTATGAAATAGGTCCACTAATGAAAGGAAACACAGAACCTTTATGTGTGAACACATTAAAATGAATGTTTAATCTTTGAACATATTTCAAAGTCTGATTTATTCCTAGTGTTATTTTGCTATTTTTATTTTCTCTTTTATCAATTCAGTCTCTAGTTATGACACTGAAGCTTGGCCAGCTGTCTGGGAATCCTTTCTTTGGTGATGTGTCTTGGTCTGCTTCATGTAGTCCTAAGCTCATCACACAGTTTGTCAAAAGGTAACAGGAAAGAGAAATAATGAAAGGAGCCACGTGCAGTCAGCAAGTACAGAAGATAAAACATCACCATCAGTGCACCCCAAAAAAATCCACATCTTCACTTTCAAGTAACATCTTTACATACATGAAAATGAAGAAAGGAAATACACAAAGTTCATAGCAGGAAAGTGGCATTGACTAAAGTGAGAAGCAAGTGGCCATGACCAGATATTTTAGGTGACAGCGCAAGAATGGTCATCATATTTTGGGAAGGAAAAAGAAGTATTAAAAGAGTGCCTTAAAAAAGACAAAGACATCAAAATAGCTATAAGAAAACCTTATCTCAGTCATATGGGATTTTTCCTGAATTTTGTAGAAAACTATGCTATCTGCATAATGTCAAGTTGGAGAGTTTCTTTTTGTTGGAATTTTCTTCAAAAAGCAGTGATGCAGAAGCAGAATAAGGTTTTATGTCAGGTTCTGGAGGGCAAAGACAAAAATGAAAAGAGGGAAATAGGTAATGAAGATCATCTGGCTGAGGAGTGTAAAGCATGTTGAACAATTACAAACTACTACCAGTTTAATACCCAGAGGTTCCAGATGGATTTGCCCACTAATGTTTCAAGGACTACCCTTTTTTTACATAAAACATTAAAAATCTTGCCTGATTGCTCTGTGGTTTGTTTAGCATGGCTTTAGGGACTGTACAGCTGTTTCAGAATATTTTTTTACTGTAATACATTTGCAAAATGATCTGAAAAATTTATGTTTCCTCCTCCTCCTGCTCCTCCTCCTCTTCCCTCTGCTCTTCTTGTTCCTTTTCATGGGGTGCAGTCCTTACGAATGGACTGCTCCAGTTTGGGTCCCCCAAGAGCTCTAATTCCTGACAGAAAACCTGCTCATGTGTGAGCTTCACTCCATGGGCTGCAGTTTCTGCCAGGACCCTTCTCCAGGGAGGGTTCTCTATATATTTAACAATTATTACCCTACAACAGATATTCACAGAGCGTAGTAATCACACCTGGTCAAGATACTCCAATAATTGCATCATGGGCAAGTAGACACCATGGACAGCTTGAATGGGTCCTGCTGAAAAAATGTATAGCTGTAAGCAAAAAGTGTACTGGAGGAATTGTCTGCTGGACTGGGAAGGGTACCGGGGATTACATGCATCTGGAGGTTGCTGCTGCTTCTCTTCCAAGCTGAACACTTAGAAGAGGTTAATACTTTCCTCTGTTTTGCTTTCTCTCTTGCTCTCTCCTTTTTTTTTTTTTTTCTTCCCCTCAA
>VXBR01012251.1:275478-293679 GCA_013400215.1 Cisticola juncidis | reverse complement strand
GCTGCTGCTTCTCTTCCAAGCTGAACACTTAGAAGAGGTTAATACTTTCCTCTGTTTTGCTTTCTCTCTTGCTCTCTCCTTTTTTTTTTTTTTTCTTCCCCTCAAGCCTCATAAGAAGTGTGCCATTACCTTATCAGTGTGGATATATTCACAATAATTTGTGTATCTGACACCATTGTGGATGTCCATAGCATGCAGTGCAGTGTGAGAAGCTTCTGGTAACATTTGAACAGGAGCCTTTCCCACAGACCTATTGACTTAAAACTTGTGTTAATTTTAAAGAGATTCCTTACAAAGAGTCATATATGCTCTGATACTCTATTAAATTCTTCCAGCTCCTAACAGTAAAAAAGACTTCTTCTACAAGACATTTGAACTATTAATAGTGTCTTTATGTTTTATGATAGGAAATGAAAATTATTTGATTTTAGAATGGCCCTTACCTATTCACAAGAGAAACCTGGTGGAAGTTTAGTTCTTGAATCAAACTAGTTGATTCAAAAATTTCCAGGAAAGGATACAATGAGCAATGTCTGACTCCATTTCTGTTATTTACTTATGTTCCTTGCAATTCTGAACCTATTCTTTATGAATTGCAACAAGTACCAATAAATGATTAAAACATTTGTATTAATTAAAAAAAGTCAGTATTAATATAGGTTTTCTTCCTGAAGCATCCGTTTTCTTTTCCCCTCCATCTTCTTTTTTTTTGGCTGAAAAACTAGCAGAGTAAAAATCAGTACATTCATTATTTTCTTCAGCCATAGGAAAGGATAGAGCTTTTTTAAAAAAAATTATGTTTACACATCCAAAATATTTTTATTCTTAGTTGTCAGAATTACTTTTAAGCTTTTTTTTTAATGAAGTGAAAAAAATGTAAATGTAGTTTGTGAAACGTTTTGATGAGGGGCAAAAGGAAATAATGTAAACAGTGCTCATGCTAGTATTTGAGTATCAGTCTTTTACAGTCAATATTGTTAATTGTAAAATGATTTAAAATTCTGTGTCTTGTACAGATCTCTGGTACCTTTTTAGGTAAAATGAATATATTGATACAGCATTTTGTGACTTAATTGTTATTCTTCTTGCTCTGTAAAGTTGTAATATATGGAAAATACTGCAGACTTCTATTCCCTGATGACCTATTGAGCACATGAAATATTGAGAGTCTTTGGCTCGCATTTTAATAGCTTGCGTCTAACCTACATTTGTCAGGCATTTGCTTGTGTGTTCAAATTGAATAGTGATGTTTTTAATTGTGACTTAATCAGAGAAGAATAAAATACTGAGCCACTCAATGCCCATTTTTCACACACAGCTTTATGTTTTGTGGATAGAAATGTGACCATAAAACTAGACTTCTACTTTTCTAAGGTTTGTAATCAATAACAGACATCTGAAAAATGGTTGGAAACTACTTGGAGAATCTGATAAAATAAAAGGACCTTCTATGAAAAAATGTCTTAATGTCTCCAGTTTCTGGTTTCATATAAGTTCAGAGGTGGTTGTTTCAGCTCCTCAGATTTTCACTGAGATGTTGCAGCCTACTGGTATTCTGTCTCACCATGTTATACCTCGGTTTATTTGCTGAGACACTATTCATTTCCTGTTTTGATATCACAAAAAATATTTGGAAGGGTTAGTTATGTTTAATATTAACCTGCTTAACACAAACAGCTCTTACTATTGTTTTCAGTACTTTAAGATATGGATAACCAAGAGGTGGCAGTAGTCCATCCTGCATTTACTGTGTTTTATCATTACAAGTACATGCTTGCCTTTCGTTGACAGTCTCAATTATTTCAAATAAGATACATGAAATATTTTAAAGTTTTCAATTGCCTGGCATTATGAGTACTCCATCAAAGTCTCAAAGGTCTCTGTCAGAAGTAGAGAAATGTAAGTGTCTCCTTTAAAGGCTTCATGACCTGAAGACAGTGAAACAAGTGCTTACAAAGTCTGCATTTGTAGGAGTGAGGCATGTTAAGCCTTTGGTTCTCATGCACAGTGGGAGGCCACTCAAGTTAGTTCAGTTGGTTGGTGCTACTAACACAAAGTTGTGGGTTTTATCCCCTCTATGGACCATTCACTTCAGGGTTGGACTCTATGGTCCTTGTGGGTCCCTTCCACCTCAGAATATCCTCCAATTCTGTGGCAGGTTTATCCTGCTCTCCCTAGCTAAAGTACCTCCTTATGTAATGCTGTGTGGAGCCCTGTAGTGTGATGACATGCAGTTCTTTGGCTTTGTGAGGTCCATGTCCCAAAAAACTCACTCAAGTATCAGGGTTAAGAAAGATTACTGCTTATGATTATTGCTGAAATTATCCCATAATAACCACAGGGGAAGGCACTGAAGAGAAACAAAGACGGCCAGCTGACAATATCAGACATAAAGAATAAATTTTGCTCCTCCCACCATAAAGTTTTTCCCTGTAGGGGTTAGCAGGGCACTGTGTGGCTGGAGAAGCAGAAGTTTATTTTTACCTTGGCCCTGTTTTTCCTCCAACATTTCTGCTTTTCAGTGAGAACTTGGCTGAGCATGAGGAAGGGCTTCACATGGGGAACCAGCTGGTGTGAAGAGCAGAGCAAAGCTGGCTTAGGTACATGAAAACTCCCAGAGAGCTTTTGTCATCTCATAAAGAAACTCCTGCTCCACCTGGGAAATAAGGCGACAAGCAGGACTTTTTCCTAAAACACATAATTCTTCCCTTTGGCTTTTGTAAATTGAGGGTGGGATGGATGACCCTAAAGGAATAAGACAGATCTTATTTGAGGATCTTCCATTTGAGGATTCTGGAGGATGACATAACTGTTCCAATGTGTAGGAACCTAAAGACCACAACTGACATTCTTTAAGCACTGTCAAAGCCACAGTGGGAACTTCCTATAAAATAAATCACCACAATAGGATCTCCAGATAAGCACAGAAATAGCTATGTCAGGGAAGGTTCTGGTTACACATCAGGAAGCATTTCTTCACTAAAAGGGTAATCAAGGATTGGGATGGGCTGTCCAGGAAGTGGTGGATTCACCATCCTTTGAAGCGTTCAAGAAATGACGTGGTATACCACGGCAGTATGGTTTAGTTAACGTGCTGCTGTTAAGTAGTCCTTAGTCATCTTGGAGGTCTTTTCCCACCCTAATGATTCTGCCATTCTATGATGCAGTTCACAATATACTTGGCTCAGGCTGTGAAATGAGAAAAACTAGTGAGCCAGTGCTGGAGGTTAATAATGCAAGTTATCCGGCACAGTTACACTTTTGTAATTAGATTTTTTTTTCTGGTTAGTCTTCGTATGAACCACTCATTTCTTGCACGATTTTGGCAGCTATCTGAGGCATGGGGAAATTTACTGATTTCTGTTTCGGGCCAGACCAACTCCTTACAGAATGTGATAGTAGAACCTGTGACACCAAGGATCCTGAAGTAGAGGTTTCTGCACAGGGCATGGGAAGAGAAGGTTGCATTCGGGCTTGGGCCAGGGAGTGCAAAAACCTGTAGTGGGAAGTTGGGTATAACATTTGCACCCTCAACTTCTGCGTGCACAAACTTAGAGGGTACAGGAACCGCAGGAGTTGGGAATAACTACACTGTGCAAAGCTACTGCAGTACAGATTTTCTTCTAAGGCTGCCTGCAAGTACCGTGAGTTTACCTTCTCACAGGGAGGGAGTTATGAGAGGAGAGGGCTGTCAATTCATGACAGTGCTCTCTACAGACATATATTGTTAGAAACCTCACAGTAAGTCAGGATATAATTTGTTCAGGGTTAATTTGGTTATTTCACACAGAAATAGGGGCCTGTTAAGTTCGAGTTATCAGTGATGACGTGTGAAAGCATAAAGTGATATAAAACCTCCACCTGCAGAAGGTAAATCAGTGGTTTATATCTGCTAAATTGTTTCATTTCATCCTTTTTTCAGGGTTGGATTATGGGTCACAGTAGGTGGAGACCAGCTGTGTGATCAAAATATTGTAGCCTTGGCTCGCAGCAGGTTCTCTCTTCCTTTTCTGAGTTTCTCTGGATGGAGATTTATTAGAATTGAAGCTGCCCACAAGATCAGAAGCATAAAAGTAGGAATCATGACTTGCACTGTATAGGTTATTGCAAATAGTTCCCAGCAGAATTAAAAAGGTTGTGGCAAAAGTAAAACATAAAGCTCTTCATTATATGTTGTTCTACTATTTTTTTTTTTGTAAAAACACATTTGGATCAAATTGAAATGAGATTTTTTTTCTTGTGTTTTTAAATTAACAAATTTTAAAATTTGTACTTAAAAGATATGTATAATGTAATATGTTTTTGTCTTAAGATGGTTATAAATACAAATTGCTATTTTTCCATATCAAATTAATTCAGAATTCTTTTCTTAACTAAGTTTTTTAGAATTCTAAATTATTCAAAAAATAAAAGTACTACTTATTTTTGCAATACCTTTGCCAAAACAGTGGTATTAAAATGGCAATATAATTCATATTATCACAAGTATGGAACCATCAAATCCTATTCCACAGGGAGCATGTGATGAAACAGTATTCATCTAATACCTAATGATAATCCTATACAAATATTCTGGTGTGTTTGCTGTAGCATGTTTATGATCTTGTTGTGTCTGGTCCAAGTTTCTCGACATTCTGAGTACCCCTTTGGGGAAATATGACATCTTGCAGTAATGTACGCTGTGCATGTCAAAAAACATCGCCAATCTGCTTCTGCTACTTTGAGTTATAAAACTGGATGAGCAGGCTGCTCATTTTTCAACATGTGCAGGATGGTGATGTTTACAATACCAGCTGGAAAAGCAAGTGCTTGTATAAAACAGTGCACGGAGACAACAGAACAGGAGGAAGAAACAAAAGAAAAATAGATGGCCCCACACTCAAATTTTATATATGAAGCAAGCCCCCAAAATAGGAGAAAGGAGATGTCTGGTAACATCCCTGAGACTTACAGGACAAAATAAAATAATCTGAAATACTTCAGGCCCTGAAACATTTAAAGAGTGGAACTACTGCTAGTTCCAGGTTTTCCTGTTTGTTAAAGGCATCCCCCCAAAAAGCCCCCTCTCCCTCCAAAAAACAACCAAACCAACCCAAAACTTACACAGGAAAAAATGAAAATAATAGTAAGAAATAAAATAACTACCAGGAAAATATATAAAATAGAATGTGGCCTGGTTAATTTCATGAAGTTTCTTTACCAAACATTAGGAAATAAATTGCTAGACAAAATAATTAAAATCTTGCTTTGAAGCAAGTCAGTCTTAGTTAGAGAGGGTTTGGTGATTTCAGCACTGGATCACAAGTTCAGCTGGTTCAACTAAGGATCAGCCCAAGCATGGTTATAGTATAAAATAGGTCATGAAAAGGTCTGTCCTGAAGTGATTATACTCCTTAGAATATTTCTACAGGCTCATCTAGAGCTATTCCAGAGATTTCTATACGTCACAAAACCTACTATCTTTATATTACTCTAAAAATATTTAGAAAGAACATAAAAGAACATAGATGTGATATTTTGCAAATAAAATGACATTTAGCTGCATGTGATTTTCAGCAGCTATCTAGTATTTAGATAACAAAAGAAGTCAGAGTAAAAATTTCTGTCTTAAATAGCTTTTTCTCAGGCTTCGGTGTATAAAAGAACATATAAATGATCTCCTGAGTGATATATATTCCCTTTGTTAGTCTAATTTTTGGCTGTACATTTCCCATTTTTTTTTTTTGTTTGTTTTTTGTTTTTGTTTTTGTTTTTGTTTTTGTTGTTGTTGTTGTTGTTGTTTTTTTTTTGTTTTGTTTTTTTTTTTTTTTTTTTTTTGTTTTTTTTTTTTTTTTTGTTGTTGTTGTTGTTGTTGTTTTGCCTTTTTTTTGTTGTTGTTCTGAACTTAATTAGAAAGAAAATATGAGCACATGCATTAATGTTATAGTGCTAACCATTTGAATTCAGTAGAATGCTTAAGAAGTATGATAAATTGAGTGAGAATATATAGACCTATCTGCCGTCTGTCTTCTTCATTTTTACAGGCTTCTCTCTGTACTGCAGCAGAAAACTCCTTTTCATGGCGTAAGACCACAGTGTGAGTCAAGCTGCCTAAGGAAAAAGAAAAAGAAGAAAACAGAGTAGGATAATATGTTTCTCAGCATAGTCTTTTGTTTTTGTTGTTGTTGCTGCTTTGTTTTGGGTTTTTGTTTATTTGTTTGGGTTTTTTTTTTTCCAGCAGTTAATTTTCTTCACAGTAGCTGATATGGTTCTGTGTTTTTGATTTGTGCTGGAAACAGTGTTGATAGCACAAGGATGTTTTCATCATTGCTGAGCTCAAGAAGTGTTATGACCTTTTCTGCTCCTTGTGCACCCCACCAGTGAGAAGGCTGAGGGTGCACAAGGAGCTGGGAGGGAACACAGCCAGGACAGCTGATCTCAACTGACCAAAGGGACATTTTGTGCCGTATGACACCACACTCAGCATATAAAACTGGGGGAAGAAGGACAAAGTGTGGGTTGTTCAGAGTTTTGGTGTTTGTCTTCCGAAGTCACTGTTATAGATGATGGAGCTCTGCATTCCCAGGAATGGCTGAACACCTGTCCATGGGTGTGGTGAATAAATTCTTTGTTTTACTCTGAGACACGATATTTGCCTTCACTATTAACCCATCTGTATCCCAACTCATGAGTTTTTTCCACTTACCTTCTTCTGATTCTTTCCCTGGTCCCACTGGGGCTGGGGACGTGAGTGCACAGCTGTGTTGAGTTGAGCTGTCAGCTGGGGCTAGACCTTGACACACAGCTAAAAACAAACTAGATGTTTGCCACAGTATTAAATAACAGAATTTACAAGTTAGGTGGGAAATGTTTAGCATGTCCTGGGCCAGAAAGCATCCTCTTTAATTCTAGAATAATGGAGTGTCTTCTAAGAAAAAAAAACCCACTTGGTTAGCACATTTTGAATACCCAAGAATTTTATGAAACATCTGAATGAAAAATAAGGCTTCTAATTTAAAAACGAAAAAAAGTACCACAAGTCTATCAGCCATAATATGTTGCACATTGCAGAAATCATTCTTCTGAGTTATAGTGGTCAAAGCACCTGCTGATCTTACACCATCATCTTTGGAAACACAAGTATCAGCAGAGCAAAACCAAGCTATTGTCATTCAGAGACAATCTAAGCTTCCGTCTGTATGGGATAATGTAAAAACTGGGGTGGTCTTTTGGACTTTTGGTTTATAAAAATTGTACAGCTTTTCATAGGAATATTTTCCCTGTTGCATTCTGCAAAATTACTATTAAAAAAACCCTAGATAATTTTTGTCTTTGCTCTAAATGAATGAAAATGTAAATATCAAAACCATTGAAAATATAATTCAATCAAATAGTCATTAAAGATACAGCTTTAAGAATCATTATCTTTTTCGAAGTGGGAATAGGATGAATATTGGAGATAGATGACAAATAGTAAAATATACATTTTTCTTTTTTAAACTAATTTATGAAACCAAGAACTACACAGAGAGATTCAATACAGTTGTGTAATTAGTTAGATAAATATTGACTCCAATTCAAGTTCATATTCCGTACTTCATAACCTATCAATAGAATATTTGGACATGATGGTCACTAAATCAGCGTGAATGTTGGTTTTAAGTTTATATCAAATGGCATCCCTGAAAAGGAAATATTATCTATAATATGTTATAAAAAAATATATTTTTTTCTTTCTTTTTTGTTTTGTTTTCCTTTTTCTTAGCAAGTCTTAATACAAGATAAAGAATAAGAACCATGAAGTTAGATATCAGTCCCAAGGAAATATATAGAAAGTCATCAGTTATGTAAAAAAAGTCTGACCTTAGAAAAATATGGGTGATTAGTTCTAGAATTTAAAGTTAAAACCCAAGAATATAATTAGACAGAAATATCTAGAACCTGCAGAATAAAATAATCAGAAAACAGATAATACTTACAGTTAAAAATATGTGGAAATGAAAAACAAAATATTGAAAAAATATATATTTTAAGAACTTTAAAACTTCATTTACATTATCTCTCTCTGAAAACATAAAATTAATATTCGTTACTTTACATTTATAGAAATATCTTTGAGATGTGTGTGGAATAAAATTCACAACATATTCAAATAGAAGTGGCTGCACTGAGATGAGAACTTAGATCTTCTCAAGATTGCAGTAGACAGGATCTTGTAAGTAACAGGACTGAGTTAAGTTCCACAGATTTTTAAATTTTTAAAACTGAAAAGCACACTTGTCTTATGCAGCAGTAAGTTTTCAGGATTGTCCATCAGTCAGTCAATCCAATGGCACATCATGGAATATTCACTGTATTTTTCCCTGTATCATGAAAATAGGTTATTAGCCCAACACTTCAGGTAAAACAAAAGTAGTGATCAAGAGTTCTAACATCAAACTCCTTTAAACTGTCATTTATTTTAGGGACAAAGAAAAGAAATATTATAGTTTAAGGTCTGCAATCTATAAGAATAATTTCTACTTGAACATTTTGAAAATATTTATGACCATTTTTTACTTCTTCCTGTGATTAGTTTCAGGATTTTTGCATAAATATTTGTAGGATGAGATATGGAAATTGTGTTTTCCCCAGTGGTTTGGAAAAACCAAAAAAAGATATCTTGATTATATAGCATGTTTTGATGATGAGAAGTAGATGTCAGAAGAAAATGTAAGTATCTTTGTAACTATTTGATATAGACTTTTGTACATTATATGGAAAGGAATTACAGTTTAGTAGTTGACTAATAGTTCTATAAACTGCTTGTAAAATATGAAGTAAGACTTCCACCTTTCCATTTACAATGGTAAACTGTTATAAAATCATGAATAAAAATGAATTAAACCCCTATCCTTACTTAAAATGCTGTCAGAAATAAGTTGCTGATCATATAATGAAAATCAAACATGAAAGACTCCTAAATTAATTTAAGGCATATAAGAAATTAATATAATTAAACAATGAAGAATTAGTTCCTTTCTTTAAAGCAAGATGCATAGGTTAGATTTTGTTCTTATTCTGAACTTCCACAATCAACAGTAATTCAGTCAAATTCCATGGATGCAGCCTGCAATGGAACAAGATGAATACTGAAAAAAATTGCTGGTATATGTATAACCTGACTTAATATAGTGGTCTAACTTACTGCCTTGAACCTTACATGGAATGCAAAACAGGTTAGGCACTGCATAAACAAGGTAAGAAACCTTAAATGTTCAAAAATCTCATTGGACATAAAAAAAATTCTTTACAATACCTCACCTCTAAAAGCAGAGATGGAGGATATTAAGATGGTGGACTGTAACTGACATATTTTAACTTTATGAGTATATATAGTATGTTCATGTATATCATACATATGTGTGAAAATATTTGCATATCTGCTCCTATTTTGCCTTGCTGTGGAAAGTTTTACAAGTCACTATGGCTGTAGCTGAAAGATTAGACAAACATACTCAAAGAAGGAAACTGGAACATATTGAGGGAAAGGGAAGCAAAGGGAGAAACAAAGATCAGAATACATAATTTTAAGAATTAAAGGGACTCTTAAAAAAGATTAGAAAAGAAATATAGAAGGAGTTATGAGAGCATTTTTATTCTAAAAGCAGTAAAGACATAATTAAAATTTAAGAGAGAGGGCCAAGGTCTTTGATCCATCCAACTATTACCATATCTATTAATGCCTTGTCAGGAAATAGTCCTAGTCTTTTAAACTTTATTAATAAAAGAGAAATGTTTAACACTCCAAAGCCATACTTTCTTTTTTTCCCCTTTAAACTCACTTTGAATCATAAAGGTATTTTGGTAAAAAAATAAAACTGAAACTGGAAGGGTTTTCTGTGTAATCAAAGAAACATTCCTTTGGTTTAAGTTGAGATTATTTTTTTCAGAATTTTTACAAATCTTTATTTCTAAACTCCTCTTAGTTTTCATATGGAATGAAAAAAAAAAAGGGTTTTTTGGAGAAAATGAAAATTTACTAGAGTTTTTCTAATTATAATGTCTGTACCTCTTCCATCACCAAAAACCTATTGAGAACACTACAGCAATACAGATTATTTTTGTGAAGTATGAGAAAAGCACCTCTTTAGTGAACAGTCTGGCATTTTCCAAAGTCTTAAAAATCTTAAAAATTAAAATTTTGACTAACTTTGATATGTCAGGTAAATAACAAATCATCCCTGTCCTAAGACAGTATTACAGTATTAATCTACTGTTGAAGAAACTGTGCCAAAATGATGAGGAGGAAAGAAAAAGTGATTTATATGGCACAGCTGTCAGTCTTTGTTTTCTGAGGTTTAATAGTTCCTACATTATAGTTATCTATTTCAGCATACAGTTTTTAATCAGAGTTGAGCTCCTTGTAGCTGGAGTTTATGAAGCAATTCTGACTGCTCAAGTTTTACATTCCATTCATGATGTCTTAATAAAGTCTAACAGTCTTTGAGACTAGAAGGCATTTTATAAGATAATAGCAAAGTATATGTCTATATGAGGTATAAGTGCATCAGTATCTTTATTATTATCTGCTGATGTATAATTAGCACTGATAATAATAATGACAGATCTTTTATCCCATGTTTAGTGCAAAGTATCTCCAAAGGCTGTCAGGAAGACTTCTGAATAATCTAATACTGGAGGACAGACCTTAATGACTAATGATTTTGTATGATAGGTGATTGAAGTTTGGAAACACCCTCCTTGAGGAGATGGAATACCAAAACAAGTGGGATGAGCCCTCAGGTGTGCAGGAGGCTGCTGAGTTGTGAGATGTCTCAGTGTTCCACACAGTTAGGTTTTATTTTCTAACTTATGAAGCAATCACTTTGATTTGCCAGATTATTGTAATTCTCTTCATTACAGTTGCATCCTGTCTCCTCAACTATTTGTAATGCATTTCTTTACAGGTACTTACAACCTTTATGTGCTGATTTCTGTATGTATGACAATTGTATTCAAATTTTAGAATAATGGAGATAAAATAGACATCATAATTAAAATATCCCACAGCTTCACAGAAGGTCAAGACATATCGTAATTCACATCTATTTTATGGCCTAATCATCCACTATGCTGCAACCACTGAGAATCTAGGATAGAACCAATGACAAGTTTAATAATAATGGCATAAGAAGACAAGAATTAAAAAAATGGATATGCTGCATTTGATATTCACAGGGGCCTTACCATGGAAATCAGGGAGATGGAACTCTTCAGACATTCTCTTGAATTCTCATTTGAATACACTCTAGAGAAATGCACTGCACTTAAAAAATAATGATTTTCTTGGCAAAGGACACGTGTGCTGCAGCCTGTATTCCAGTAACACCTGTCCGTTTCAATAAATGGTTTTTGCCCCTGAAACTGGGCTGCAGGTTCTTTTTATAGCAATAGATTTACTGCTGTTGATATACTGTTTGAGTTCTTTACTCTCTGTGCATCAGATGGCTGTTCCATGGATGTCATGTTTTCTGCAGGACTGTTCCCTTTTGAAAGCACTGAACAGTAAGAATTGAAGCAAATTTCTGTAAGATTAAGTGGGAAAAGAAAGAACATAAAATAAAAAGAAAATCTAAATACACTTTCTAAAACCAACAGAAGTTATTTAATTATTAAAATTATGGCAATGGGCCCAAGGGTGCACACACTGCCTGTGTATGCAAATTAAATCAAACAAATAAAAAAGAATTTTAATTTGAGACATTATTAAAGAAGAAATTTCCATTCCACCTGTTTTATTAGGATATAAGATAATGGCAATTTCCAAATGCACCACAAACCTTTCTCACTGAATTAATTTTTCTTTGCCACTCAAACAGAAAATAAAGAGCACATTTTCCAAAGAAGCAGCTTCATTAAGATCCATGAGCACTGTTATTGGGGTATTAAAGAGCACATTTTCAAATGCATAAGAGAGAGAAAGCAATAGAGATATAGTAACACTAAAACCAAACACATTTTAACAAGTAAGAAATTGTGAGCAGTACATCAAAAGTAGAGACGCAGTGTTTCAAAATACAGTGAATAATCTAGATCTGATTCTTTTTTTTTTCAGTGTCATCATTTTTATCTGAAGTAGACTTTTCTTCTATACTCAAAGCCTAATTGTTAATTATTTATTATACTAATATCTCCTGTTGGCAGAAGAAATTTGCAATTTTTGTTGTATTTCCATTGTCTTTGTGAGCACTATACCTTATTTGATAGAGCATTTTGAAGGCCTTTTTTTCTTTTGGTTGCTTGTTGTTAGATTGTTGCTGTTTGTTTTGTGTGGGATTTTGGGGTTTGTGTGTTTGGTTTGGTTTGGGTGTGTAAGTTTTTACCTGCCCTGAATATTTAACAAAAAACCCAAGCAAGAAAGCAAGCAAGCAAACAAACAAAAAAGGGGCTATTTTAAGTATGCAAAATGTCAGCAAGTTTGAAACTTTGAAACTCTAAGTGCCTTTTGGTGTTTCTGAGACTGTAATCCTGGACAGAACTTTGCAAAAAGCTGATATATTGGTCAACTTGGTCCTGGATGCAATCTGAGTATGCATCTCCATGTGGACTTAAAAAGCTACGCTTACACTAAGCAAAACCTAATTCCATTACATTGCCCAGGCATTCTGGTGCTCTGGACAAGAGTAATTCAGCAGCTACCTTTGGCCTTCCATCCTTTTTGCAACTACTACCAAAGTCAAAAGATTTATTTTCAGGGACATGAAATTGTAGAAACATTACTTGAAATACTGACATCAACAGCAAAGTGAGTGTGGCTTTTTCTTTCCTCTCAAAAGGAAGGCTGAAAAAGTGAGCTAACATTAGTGTATGATCTGACTGATCTTGGGATGAACAAAGTTTGAACAAACTCAATTGGGAATTTGAATGTGAATGTCATCAAGTTTGAAACTACTACATCTACCAATAGGAACAAAAGATCATAGTATAATTCCAGCTGGAAGGCTTCTCAGAAGTCTCCAGTCCTACCTCTTGCTCTCAGCAGGATCAGCTCTGAGGTCTGTCCTGGTTGCTCAGGGCTTTTATCTGGATGGGTCTTGAAACTTCCACAGATGGAGAATGCACCTCCTCCCTGGGCAGCGTGTCCCACTGTGCCATGTCCTCAGGGGAAAAAATCTTTTCCATACAGCCTGTCACAACTGCTCTTGTTCCAGTTATTTCTTGTCCTCTCACAGTACATCAGCATCAGGAGCCCATAGCTGTCTCCTCAACAGCCTCCTCACAGCTGCTGAGGAGTTGCTGTAAGGTGCCCCTGAAGATATTCCTTCTCCAGGCTGAACAAGTCCTAGCCCTTCATACATACCCCACAGTGCAAGCTCTACAGCTTCCCTCCCCACAGTCCTCCCACCCCTTCAATGTCTTAGTGTCACCCTTCTGAACTTATTCCAGTTAGCTGAAGTCTTTCTTGCACTGGGGCCCTGAATACCACCATATTCAAGAGTAGATCTTGATGCCAGGGGTATACTCCTGCTGTGTCCTGTCTTTGGAGATTCGCCTGGCAAACACTAGCTGTAATTTTTCACACCCTGGGAACCAAAACCACTGCCATGATCACATGCTGGTCTGAAAACCACATGGACTAGAGTTTCATGCAGACAGCATGCAAAGTTCTGTAAAGCTGTGGATTTAGCCTCCAAATGCTAGCATATTCTTTTAGCATTTTTCTTCCTAGAAATTGTGCAGCTACCACTAAAATCATCTTGATTACAACACAGTGCCAGTAACACCAAGGTTGTGGGTTAGATCCCTGTATGGGCCATTCCCTTAAGAGTGGGACTTTATGATCCTAGTGGGTCCCTTCCAACTCAGAATATTGATATTCTGTTTCTGAAATACCAGGATAAAAAAGTCAACTAAGTTAATTAAGCATGTAGCACAGTATCTGTATGGGAGTGCTAAGTATGTTAGATTCAAAATATTTTTAATGAAGATTGATAGACAGTTTCTGCCTGCCTTGGCCCCTCAACTTCCTGTGGGTGGGTCTACAAGGCAATTCAGAATGTCCAGTTTCTTCCAGACAGGATTGCCTGAATTACCATTCACCCACCCAAGTCAAATTCTTGTAAGGTAAGAGGTACTTGAGTATATATTGAGTTATAGACACATCTGCTGTGTTGAAATCCAGTACACTCATAAACAAAGCTATAAGATTAAAATATGTCTATTGGTGCTGTATTATGCAATAAGGATGGCCAGTTTTAAATCCCTGCATGACATTAGGGTGAGCCTTCATTAACATTAGGGCATGTGCCTTCATTAACAAATTTATTTTGCTTGTCAGTATCCCCCAAGAACAGTTTAATCGAAGACAGATCTCTGAGACACCTTTCTCTTTGTTCTATGATACCCCAGGGGCAGCAGGATGTTCAGGCTTGTATTTTAATTCACCCTTCTGATCAATAGTGGCACAATCCCATCAGAACACTGTTTGTTTTTAGGACTCCCTGACTCCAAATATTATTTCAATATTGCATATAGTATAATACTGTATACTACAGCACTGTGTAGTGTGTAGTGCCAGCATCCTGAGGGCCTGTGAGCTTGTCTCTGCCATGCTCTGTGACACAACAGAGAACTATCACTCCCAGTAATCCTGTGACTGTCTCCTTCCCCGTTTTGGGCTGTAGATGAAAACAACGAGGCAAAGAGGTGTAAAGAAGAGGTGCCTTCCCAGCCGCTGCAGCAGTACATGCCAAGAGAACAGCTGCTGTTTTATAGTTATTCTTCCTTAGAAAATCTGTTCCAGGAAAAGAATTAAATGCTTTCATGGTGTGTAGTATACCAAAGGTCCTTATGTGGCCACCTATCATCCTGCTGGTGGTGACTAAAGGCAGGCATTTAGGAACAACTTTAAGAAACAGAGAATTATTTGAAAACTTCCTGTGTTATTCCTGATCAGCAAAAAATTACTCCAGGAATTTTCTGAAATGTACAATACATCTGAACAACCAAGTTTAATAATCACTGATAGACAATCCTTCATTTGGTTAAAGCCTTTCAAAACACACTTATTCTTTTGTTTTCCAAAACATCCATTGAAAATGAGCTCCCCAATTTAATTATGTTTCTTTGATTTAGCTGCCTGTTCCCAGGTGTCCTTCTACACTACAGTTATCCAAAACTTCCTGCTGACATTAGCTATGCAGCTGATGTTCACAGAGAAGTAAAAAGCATTTTTAGTGATCATTAAACTGAGCACTGGAAGTTATTGCCTTTTATCACTGAGGGGGGGGGGATGCCCACAAACCCCAAGAAATATTATTTCTGCTTATCTTAGGCTACTGCAGGCATAGAATATTTAAATAAAGATTGTGAAAACCATTGCATATGATGGGGACTCTTTTCAATTCAGCATGTATTGTTTAACTAATGCTATCAAGCAGTGCAGCCTGGAGTCCTAACTGGGACAGATCACTGCATTTTTTATGCTAAGCTTGAAATAAGTTCCACAGAATCAAAAGTTCAATTTCTGATAGTGCCAGTTAAACCCAGCAATTTAACTGAGGCAGAAAAAAATGGAATAGCATGTAGTTTGCTGTGTTATAGGTCTTTCAGTAAGACCTCTATGATTTTTTATTTTATATGGTCATAAAAAGGATCCCATAGCTGCTTTTTGTAGCTGACAGAATTTATTCTGCTCTCCTTGGAATAATTTTCTCTCCTTTGAACATTATGCAAGATAGTTCATACAGCTCAGCTGCTGCCTTCTAATTCCAGAAGGGAATATACTTCCTCAGTTCTGTATGTTTACAGCACATAAAAGATTTTCAGACATTTTTGACACCTTTTAAATATAGATTAATATTGTATTTATAATAGATGCCTGCACTTCTAAATGCTTTCAAAACACCAGTGGTTCAGGATGCTGGTTGATACTGTCATTTTATCAAAAGTTATCTCGCAATCGTATTCTGAACTGAAATGCTATTATATGATGACTGAACCTGGTAAGTTAAATAAATGAACAGGTGTTTACCTAGGTGTAACTATGGCTCCCTCACCTTGGATACCATCTCCAAGAGAACTTTAAGACAATTGAGGTCTATGCTATCCTCTTCAGAACCTCACCTGCAGGGAAAATAGCAGGAGTGCATCATTGCTACCTGGCATAATGGTAATGTTGTTTTGTACTGTTTCTTGGCCTCCACTGTGTTCTTTAGAATGTGATGAGCAGCTAACCCTAAAGCAGAACACACAAACATCCTCAAATCAGCTACTAAGTTTTATTCTTACATGAAAAGAATACTTTAATGCCCTGTAGCTTCAAGTCCTGTAGCTTCGAGTCACTTGGCCTCACTTCTTGACCACAAAAAGTGGTTGAGCAGAGTAATCATCTCAAATAAACTATTTGTAAAAAATTGTTTTCATTAAGGGACTTTCAGTTATGACTAATTGCTTTTTCCTTATGAAAAATTGCTAATGCAAATATATTGCACCAACATCTGCTAAACTGTAAGAATTCACAATAGTCACATTGCCAAATTACATAGAGCACATATGTCAGTATGTACAAACAAAAACTTAGATGGGCTCAGACAGAAATACACTTTATCAAACATGAACCTGCTAACTTTTCTGTATGTAGTGATTTATATATAGTATTGATTTTATTCTGAGTGAAATTTCCTTAGCTACTTCTAAGACAAATGTCATTCATCTAGTGAATATCTCATGGTAGAAAGAAAAATTTTGTCTTCTGCCTAGATGCAGTGATATCCTTGTGTACACAACAATTTGAGTTTACAAAGAATACAAATGAAAAATAGTCAGAAACTGACAGCTTGAGCACCAGTAAGTATTAACACCCTCCTTGCTAATTGCTGCCATCACAAATTAATGGAAGTCTTTTAAATCTCCTGACAGTGGTTATGTAACATTCTGTGGTTAAGGGAACTCAAGTCAGTACATAACAGATGCCATCATTAATATGCAACTACATATGCTTCCAGTGAACAAGTTTTTGAGATTTTTTTCTTTCCACCCTCTTTTTCTTTGCTATTTGAATATAATTCTTTAAAAACCTTAGCTTCATCCTTTCCATCCAGGTGTTTTAAAGTGAACTGTTTTGACCCTTTTCCTTTTTCCATGAGAGAGCATATTTGGACAGTACTGTAAAGATATGTTAAGGATCTATTCTTAGTACAACCAGGATTATTTATAGTTTAACATCTTCTGTGTTTTTTGCTGGGCCTTTTTTCCTCCCTTTATCCTAGGAAACTTTGAAAAGAGACTAAAAATTTGGGAAACCAAGTGATCTGTTACCCCAGCCTAATTTCAGCCTCTTACTTTTTCAAGTGTTAAAACCTATCCTGATTTTCTGAATTCTGTTTATTTATTGAATAACTTTTTCTTCTTACAAATCTTTATGAGTTTCATTTTAAATAAAAGCAACAGTTCACTTATGGTGTTGCCTGACTATGCACATAAAAAGTCACCCAGAGCAATAGATCTGTCCTCAATTTCTTTCCAGTGTCAATAACTAAGTGTGGCATTGGAAGGGGGGACCAATTAAAAAAAGGTTAGTATAAAACTGTATATGAGTAAGAGATTGTTGTTACAGATTTTCTTCATTTTTCATTTCTTCCTTTCTTTGCATACGTCTTGTCATGTCCCCTCTCTTCATCTCTCCATCTCTTTTCTCTTTTTTTTCCTGTGAATGTGGACATCTTCAACACTGATTTGTAATGGATTCTTTTCACTCCTCACCCTGAGCTCTTTTCTCTCACCAGCCAGGACAGCAGGAGTCTAAAACAAGGCAGAGTCTAAAAGTGCCTTCATGACAAAGATACACACACCCTCTTTCTCTCTCACAGATCACAGCTTGGTCTCTTCTGTCCCTTTGCATCCCTCAACAGTCTCCAACAGGGAATTGATGTCACTTCTCCTGGTAAAAAAAAAGTTGATGTACATCTGCCTTAGGGACTTGGGACTTATGCCTGAGTCACCGATGGAAATGTGACTGAACGTCAGCGAATTGGAGGGGACATCTCCAGAAAAGGAACTGCACATGAAAGGCTTCCACCTTGCACAGAGTCACAGGTTCAGAGTCTTTCAGGTCACCAGAGATGTTCTGGTTTTTTCATCTCTCCTGTCTGGTTGGATGGAGACTCCATGAGCAGTAGCTTGGAAAGCAGATTAGGTTGGTGAGACCCACATTACAGAAATATATCAACCACTTCTTTT
>VXBR01012251.1:200449-275460 GCA_013400215.1 Cisticola juncidis | reverse complement strand
TTTTTTTTTTTTTTTTCACTAAGAGAATCGAATGATTGTTGTTGAGTGATCAAGTACATTATTGAGACAGAACCCAACCTGTCCTGGTGTTTGTGATTGTTTTGTTTCAGTTGCGCAGGGCTTGTGTTTCTTTGCAATACTCCACAGAACCCTTGTTGACTCAACTCTTCCTTGTACATCTGCTTGTCCTGTTACTTCAGTGTCATCCACAGACATGATGAATGAGAATTCAGTCCCATCATTGAGATAATTTACAAAGACACTGAACAGCATCTGACCCAGGAGAAACTCCTGGAAATCTCTAAATTTGATTTCTGCCAGTGGGACTTTGAAACACTCACTCTTTGAGTTTGGTAGTTTAGATAAATTTCCCCTAAAATAATGGTCCATCTGTTTATCAGAGAACTTGACAACTTGTTTATAGGGCATATTGTGTGAGACAGGTCAAAAACCTTGACAAAATCAAGGCAGATGACATCCACAGCTCTAACCTCATTCACTCAGCAAATTGTTTCACTGCAGAAGGAAATCAAGTTCGGCAAGTACCTTTTAATAACAGTAATTCTGTATTAGCTTCTTCTAGTCACCTTACTTTTCTGGCTCCTGATACATCCTTCCCTGAGGACCTCTTCTTTAATTCTCCCAGGAACTAAGTAAAGGTGATTGTCTGCAGTTTCTTTGACCTTTATTTTTTTTCAATATTTGTAGTTGGACAAAATATTTGCCCTTTTCTGATTACTTGGCTTCTCCTGATGCCATGGCTTTTCAAAAATGATTGATAGGAATTATTTTGTTGTCATGTCAGCCAGCATTCTCAGCACCCTTGGATACATCTTGCCTGGTCCCATGAGTCTGTCTTTATCTACTTTACATAGGTGGTCCCTGACTCAACCCTTCTCTGTCATCAGTAGTTCACCATATTTCTGCTCCTTGGTGTTAGAGACGTGGTAGTGAGGACAGAGGTGAATGAGGCAACTATTTGGGCCCTTGCTGTACTATTTGTGATTGACACGCCAGTTCCAATTGACATTAGCCCTTTATTTTCCTTGCATTTTCACTTTATATTAGCATTCACAGATTACTTTCATGTTATTCTTTATATCTCTTATCAGTTTGAGTTGCAACAGAGCTTCTTCTCTATTCCCTGCACAGTTGCATGCCCGCCTGACATTTCTGTGTTGTCGTTTTGGAGACTCTACCTTTTGCCATCTCTCTGTCTTTTTTGTCTCTGAAAATCTGTCCAAACCTATTTGGGTTTGTTCTGCAAGACAGACTCTTAAGTGACCTCTACATCCTATTTCCTGAGCATGCGGAAGTCTGCTCTTCCCAAAGGCTTTATTCAATCCTTGTCTTCCTGACCCTCAGGATCTTAAACTACACAAACTTGCGATGACCACATTGCCAATGCTATCATTTATATACAAGTGTCTAAACAAATATTTGCTTGTGTACAGCTACTTGTGTACAGCTGTTCTAGTAGAGCACCACTCCTACCTAATATGTATTTACTGGGGTTGTTTTTGGAAATTGATATCAGTGCATTTGAGAAACCTGTATTGCTTTTATATTGCTGTGTAGCTTTCCAACAAATATCACATTGAAGTCACTGTGAGAACCAGGGCCAGAAGGTTCTCCACAAGACACTGTTATGTAAGTGCTGTGTATTAAGTGTCTTGGTAGCAAATGATTCTTCTGACTCAGACCTGTGACTTCAAGGTCCTTGTTTCTGAAGCTGAATGTTATGAAATCATATCTTATGTTCCAGTCTACAACTGATACATCAAAACAGTCCTTTCTCACTTTTGTGTAGCTATCTTGGCTGGCTACAGGAGTGCCTTGGGTTGCAAAGCGCAATGTAACCAAAAGCATTTATACTATTCCCAATCTGTTGAAACTGAAGAGGTGTTTTTTGTTTATCCCATAACTCTGGGGGGAGGATGTCTTTCTGTTAATAGGCCAGCTGTTGAAGCCTGGTAGGAGTGATGTTCCTTATCTCGTCCAGGGCCCATCCTCCATCCGGGGATATCTTCTGTCAATGAGCCATTAAGGATCATCACTGATACAATTACATCATCCCATTGTGAGATGCTCCACACACTGGGAGGAGCCAAGCATTCCTACCTGGATAAAACCTGAGACTCAGATGAGCAGAGCAGCCTGTTTTTCCACTGGATTTCCCAAGTGAAGGACGGACCCATCTTGCCACCACTGGAACCTTCTACAGGATCATCTCTACTCCAATAGAGAGAGAGTTACTGTTATTCCAGGAAGATTTATTTTTGACTGCTTCCAACACCCTGACCAACAGGGTGTCAGGTTGTGTTCTGACTCTGCCAGGGTTTTTAGGATGTTTGTTTGTTTTTGTACTTCTACATTTGTATTTTTAATATTTCTAGTAAAGAACTCTTATTCCTATTCCCATATTGTTGCTGATTGGCCTGGTAGACCGAGGACTAGAGTAACGTGAGTCCGACCAATATGGTTAATAAGCACGTACTCCTCTTTATTCCCCGAGATGGCGGGTTATATACAGAGTGAATAGTTTACAGTTAGCAGGTGAACTCTATTGGCAGAGCATGTGAGGAAGTATGCAAACAATCTAGAGTTAAGGCAGCCACGGTGGTGTTATCCTAACTATCCTAGCTAAAGCATGTGTACACCTTAAAGGAATTACTAACTGTGCCACAGGTTTATCTACTACTTCATGGGCCCACATCTGGGGCCTAGCAGGCCTCAACCTAAGCCCCAGTGTAGGATAGCTCTACCTTTATTTTCATACTGCTACACCATATCTTTGCAAAAGCCTCTAATTGCAAAATTATAATGATTTGGTGAGAGGGTGTTAACATTCTCCATTCCAAGGGAAGCCCCAGCTTTCCCTGGCATACACCTGTCTTTCTAAACCAAGACAAGGAGTGAGGAGATGGAAAAGATAAAAGACCAAGACTAACATTTGAGCAACAAAAGGCATACAACATCTCTATGGTCAGTAGTTTTCTATTTTCTCACCTCTCTTTGTCCACCTCCTTTTCCTGTGCACAGGTAGCAGACCGCACAGACCCTGAGCACACACATAGGTGCCACACGGACAACTAATGTACTGCAACAACAAGTGAGCACAGTAGGACTTCACTGCATTTCCAGCAACACAGCTTTGTTTATTCTAGCTTTGAAGGTACCTGTGGAGCAAAAGTTTTATACTTTATACATAGCACTCATCTGCATGGCAGTGGCAAAGATTTCTTTATCATACCTCAGCATGTGTAGGTAATTTCTTTTGCTTTATGTGTGTATTTAAGTATTAAGTGCTATTAGTATTTTTACATAGTACATGCTTATTTTGCTTATCCCAAAAGATGTAAATTTTAGAGATTAATTTGCCTGCTTTACATAAAATTCTGATTTTTAAAAATTACTTCAGTGTTATTCTAAAACCAAATATTTAAGTGGTGACAAAGCCTGTGTCTTATTTTTTCTGAATCGAGCACTAATTTTTCGGAAAGAGCTATGTGTCATGTAGGTAGTCAATCTAAATCTTTATCTACACAACTTTTTAAACCCAGTTGAAATAGTCTTGTTATGTCTGTCTTTTTTCATTGGGAACAGATTGACAATCATAAAATATGTCTGTACAGGTGAGAAGTTATCCACAGAAAGCAAGCCGATAGCACTGAATGTATCCCACTTGTTGACCTGAATCTAGTCATAACTTGCCTGTAGCTTGGAAAGCTTAAGCATTAACACTCTATGCCACGTACCCATTCTCTACCTCTGGCAAGCTAATGAATGATTCAGTGGTTTTCATAGCTTCAGTTCAACATTCCATCTCTGCAGCTGGAGACACAGGTTTAAAATATTGCAGGCCGAACATGCTCACAAAAGCTATTGGTCATTAATGCAATGTATTTGCGGTATTTTCTCCACAATGGCTTTTATCCCATAACGTCCTAATTTTAAATTACCAATTGTTCTGATATTGCAGTATTAGTAAAATGTTCTACAGGAACTAAGAGGTGACTTCACTTTATTCCAGTATTATTTTGACCTCCACAGAGAAAATACATAGGGATTCTTCAAACACTAACTACCTATGAATAAATCATTTCCCATAACAAAATGAGGAGAGAAAATATAATTCTGATATTAAATTTAATCTGTTCCATATAATTCTGATTTAATCCTTTTTGTATGTGATACTATGGAAATACTGGGTCCACTTTGTTAACTATGCAGCATAGAAAATAATTTAGATACTCTATCCATTCAACCAGACACACCAGTATAAACAGAACTATTCTTGTTAGTTCAAATCAAATACATGGCATGGAAAAGAACATCTGGTGTTGAAAAGAAAGAGCACTTCAAACCTGCTTTATTGGAAATAGTCAGTGCTTTCCTAAACTCAGAGCAGTTTCTGTTCATAAGGCACATAGACCTTGGATTCTTCCCAGCTGCATTATCCTGTTCCTGCTCATTGCTGACTTAAAAAAAGGAAGCAAAGAATGCAAAGTAATTATGCTGAATATTATTTAAAAGTAGCCGACACTGCACATGAGGCCATGAAGTTTACTTCTTTCATTTATTTCAAACTCAATTATGCAGATATAAAGAAAGTGCTTAAGGCTATTACCTGTTTTACTGTCATTGATTTTCAAAGGAGAGAAGGGGTCTAAATTCATTAGAAGAATTCATTATGGAACTCTTGTTTGTATTTTTCTGTGATTATATAGCCCAGAAAATTGGGGCACATCTTATTCCATAAAAAATGGTTGTGCAGCACATCTGTTGAGGATTTTTTTCTACAAAAACCAAAGGAGTGAATGTGTCAAAATTTCGCATTGATTCTCAAAATAATATGAAGTTGCCCCAAGGGAGAAAATTCTGCTGTTCATTTCACAGTTATATAAAATGCGTCTATTTTTGCTGGCCACATGTCCCATTCTATATGCCACTTTAGATTTAAGATTATTACCCCACTTTTTTTTCCCTTCAGTCCAGTGAATAGAGGCCAATGTTTATCTTGGTGGCTACCATCATAGGTTTATAAAACCACCCCTAAAAGTTAGTTTTTCTAGATTCTCAATGTCATAAATCCACCATGTCAGCCTGAGCTTCAAGGTGTAACCTTGAAATTAGGAAATTTCCTAAAATTTTCCTAATTTGAGGAAAATTAACATTGCTTTCAAAATGAGTATTAGCCACCTTAAATGTCAAGAATACATCAACCTCTCTAACAAATGTACAGATACTTGGGAAATTATTTTTAGAAGCATCCAAAACTATTGAATAGCTCCTTCAGTGTCACATGATGCAGGACATCTTGCTCACAGCTCATCCTAAAATTCTACTTGATTCTGAGAGATGCCAGAGGTCTGATAGCCACCACCCATATTACTACTGCATTTCAGTAGTAATATGCTTGATAGGAGTACTCTTCACTTCAAACAAGATCAGAGGACTGGTACCCCACAGTACTTATACTCTGATTAGTAAGAAAGGAATAGAAATGTTTAATTTTTTTTCTATTATTTTTTTAGCCAATTAACCTTAGAAATTGGGTCCTTTTCTTCCTGTAGAACAGCTGTATTTGGATATTTTTATAATACACTGGTTGTTTCCTGTAATTCTCCAATGAATAAATTGTAACAAATGCTGTTGTCAGGCCATTCACATTTTCTCAGTATGCAGCAGGTTTTACATACACAGAATGTTTAATTAATTTTCTGATTAATGGGCTTCTTTTATTATGCTACTGCCATTTGGCAGCTGTTTTGACAAAACTGCCTTCCTCATTACAGAATTTCTACTTGTGAAAGGAAGTCAACCATAGTAAATGGGCTTATTGAATTATCCAGCTCACCAATTATATAGTATAAAATTATTCATCCTGATATAATTTGATCAGGAAAAATCATTTATCTTTAGCAACTGTGCTAAATTAGATATTATTCTGCTGGATAGGTGCAATTTTGCAAGTGTCTGTTCTTAGGAAACTTTTTTTTAAATTTACTTGAGCACTAAGTTATTGCCTATTTTCTGATTTCACTTTGTTACCAAAAAGGTTAGTTTCTGACTAATCACTCCATTGAGCCCAATTCATTTAAAGCTTAAAAAGCAACACTTAGCCATTTTAAAGAGGAATGCCAGATTGGTACATATTATTGGCAATGCAATTTTGAAAGATCTGATATAAATATATTTCTATCTGTTAATAAATCAATTAATTCAAAAATTAGTGTTGAAATGTCAACATTATTTACTTGTGTGCTGTAAATGTATTTTGGTGCTATTCCAGCAACTCTTCAATCAACATTGGCAATCCAATTTTCACTCCAATTTTATTCAATCTAACACAGTCAAAATTAACCTCACTTTCTATACATTTTCATCTTATCATTAACCTACATAATCTCTCTTATAAAGAAACGATGCTTGATGCATGTGAAAGGAAAGAGTTTAATGTTAAAAAAAAAACCCCAAAGGTCTAATAGAATATTGTGGACTACAGTGAATATTGGTAAAAAAGAAATATTTTTTTATTGCCTAACTTGAAAACCATCACAATTTGTCATCTTGTGCATCACAATCACATTTCAGTGTAAAACAATCCAGAAAATCTTGCCAAACAGGAAAGGTATGGTCTATTTAGGGTATACTCATCTGACTGTAAGTCAGCTCAAGGATTCTCCAGATATTTCACTAGAATCTGCAAATTTCTCAAAGCATAAATGAGTTCTTTATCTCCTCTGTAGAGCTGGATAAGCGATGGCATAATGACTCTACATGTGTGCATGGACGTTGGACTGATGTGTCTTCCTTTGGTCTGATTACGGTTTCACCAGTTTTCTGCTTTTGTCTTCTGTGACTTTGCAACCCTGCTTTTTGATTCTTCTCTGCTTTCACCTAAGTGCACTCTCTGCCTCTCCATCAGGATTTATCTTATGTGTAAGGACAAGCACTCTGTTGTTTTTCAGACCTTACCTATCATTCTCAATGTCTCATTCAACAGAAATTGCCAACAGAGAGAAGAGTGACAGTTATCTCTTACCATGAAGTCATGCTTACCTAGAGGACAACCCTACTACATTTACCCTTGGCTTCATTCCTGTTAGTGTCTGATTAATCAAAAGCATGTTGATATGTGCTGGGAATACCTAGCATGGTAGTGCAAGGGTTCTACAGTGGTTATTTTGTGTGTCTGGACTTTAGTTTGGTTGGTGACAGTGTCAGCTGTGTCTTAGACATCCTTGATTCACATAAGTATACAAGTATAGCTGAGCTGCTGGAGCTTACTGGCAATGATGTAATTTTCACTCTTGATAGCCTGTACTTGTTTCAGGATCATATTTTCTCTATATAAGGATGATCAATAATTTCTCTCAATTGAAAGATACTCTTGCCTTCATGTTATTGCCTTGACACAGGTGACAGGTGACTGCTTCTGCACTCTGGTTCCAGTCCAGAGGGTAACTCCCTTGTCAAAGCTGTCTGGATTACAGATCTGATGCAAAGTATATCCACCATGGCTTCCACTGAGGGTAATTGAGGCTTGCAAGATTTTGCACCATCTGTTGTTCCTCCCGCTGCTGTCCACAGTGGTTTGTTGTTTGGGGTTTTCATTTGTTTATTTACTGTTTGTTTGGTTGGTTTTTTGTTTTGTTTTTTCTTTTTCCCACTGACTAGATGCAGATACAGGTTATTGTTATTCTCAGTTTTACCGGAGACACCTTTGGGTCTCATATCCTCATTCTGTGTTGCCCTGAAGAACTAAAATGTATTAAGATTGATGAGAGTACTGCATTAATCCATGGCCCTGAATACCCTGGTAAGCCATTTATACAAGCTATCATTATCAGTGCTGGACATTGCTGTTCTCTTCAGAACTTGAAAGTTTTCTTGCAGGACAAACTGTCACAATGTTCTTTCTGGGGATATCAGTGTTTATGTTGCTGGCAGTGTCTTTGTCAGTTTTGCTGTGCTTCATACAGCCTTGTAGTCCACATTTTTCTTGTTGCATTCTCATCCACTGTATTCTCTGGGAAGCAAAAGTTCCTTAGCATTGCAGGAAAGTAACTAAACAGCAAGTTGAAAAATGAACCGCTGTCTATCTCAATATTTACACAAGAAAGGTCTATCCATCTGGGTAGCTCAAAGAGGTGAGAGGAGGAACAGCTGAAGGATTTTGTAGGGCCTGAGAACACTGCTGCACTAGTACAGAAAATAGCAAAATTATTAGGTAGTTGTGATTATTAAGCCATTTATTATCTACATGTGGCATATTAACTATAACGTTTAACTTTATTTGTAAGGAAATTACTATTGTAGACAAGTCTTACCAACTGGAAAATGAAAAATTAATTACACTTTGGTAGACTTGGTCCTTTCTCCCTCAACTATTTTTTGTTTTCTGCTGTGTGTCTGTGTACACTTACTTGTAGGTAGACCCAGTATATAAAAGTCAAAGAGCAACAAAGCAGAAGAGTTGGTGCCTAGCCAAAATATGGTGACAATGAAGAAAAAGTGAGTATCTGTGACCAACAGCTTTGGATTGGAACAAACCAGTTGTGTCATGGCCATGATCAGATGCTGCTTTGCTGCCTTGAATCAGGTGACTGTGAGTGCGGTGACTGAACCTGAGAAAACACAGGGGTACCTTCAGTGTCTCCCATGACTGATGTGTACTTTTAGGATTTCCATATGTTTTGTGCAAGCTACTTGCTCTTTTTGCCTTGAACAGTGTTTTAAAAATTTTATTTATCAGGATTTGTTAGTCTGGATCCTTGGGAACGGCATAAGCCCTGGGCTAAAAGTCAATGAGGGGTGGCCTCTGTCTCACTTGTCCACTTCAAAGAACTTCAGTTCAGTTTTTAAGTGCCTGGACCATGATTTCATTCTTTCTTTATTCATCCTCCTTTTTCTTCTCACCCTCAGCCAGGAAGTTTCTCCTTGCAGCCATCACATGGCACATGAAGGACAACCAGTGGATCAGGCCCAGCCAGGCCAGCATGGGTTTAGGAAAGGCAGGCCCTGCTTGACCAGTCTGATCTGCTTTTTTGACAGGGTGACTCGCTCTGTGGGGAAGGGAATGGCTGTAAATATTGACTGGGATGTTAATAAAGCCTCTAACACTGTTTCCCACAACATTCTCCTGGAGAATCTGACTGCTCATGGCTTGAGCAGTCTTTCCTGGGTAAAAAACCTGGGCCGGCTGGCCAGGTCCAGCGAGTGGTGGTGAATGGCACTACATGCATCTGGCAGCCAGTCACCTGTGGAGCTTCCCAGGGACCAGAGTTGGGGCTGTTGACAGCCTGGCTGAGGGGATTGAGTGCTCCCTCAGTCAGTTTGCAGAGGATGCCAAGATGGCAGGAGTGCCGATCTGATGGAGGGCAGGAAGGATCTGCAGTGGGATCTGCAGGAAGTGGATCAATGGGCCAAGGTCTGTGGTGTGAGGTTGGACAAGGCCAAGTCCTGGGTCCTGCAATCGGGTCAGAACTGCATGCAGAGCTACAGGCTGGGGGCAGAGTGCCTGGAAAGCTGCTGATGGAAAGGACCTGGGAGTGCTGATCGACAGCAGCTGAACATGAGCCAGTGTGAACCCAGGTGGCCACAGAAGCCAATGGTGACCTGGCCTGGATCATCAATGGTGTGGCCAGCAGGACCAGGACAGTGGTTCTCCCCGCTGTACTTGGCATTGGTGAGGCCACAGGTTGAATCCTGCAGCCAGTTTTGGGCACTTCACTACAAGGAAGACACTGAGGTGCTGGAAATTGTCCAGAGACAGGCAGTAAAGCTGGTGAGGAGTCTGGAGCAGAGGTTTATGAGGAGCAACTGAGGGAGCTGGGGATTTTCAGCCTGGGAGAAAGGAGAAGAGACTCTATTGTCCTCTACTACCAGCTGAAAATAGGCCATAGTGAAGTGGGAGTCAGCCTCTGACAGCAACAACTGATAGGATGAGAGGAAATGGCCTTAAGTTGCTCCAGGAAAGATTTTGATTGAATATATATATATATAAAAATCTTCACTGAAAGGGTAGTCAAATACTGGAACAGACTGCCCAAGGAAGTAGTTGAGTCACCAGCCCTGGAGGTATTTAAAGTGCCTGTCGATGTGGCACTTTGGGAGATGGTTTAATGGCAGATTTGACAGTGCTGGGTTAATAGCTGTTCTTGATGATCTTATATGTCTTTTACAATCTAATGATTCTATGAGTCTATCAGTGGGCTTCAGCCCATTGGGCAGGTAATTTCAGATTTCTGCCTAACTTTTTTATTTGAAAAATCAAACTGTGAAAATACTGCCGCAACTTTTCTTAATGTACATGAATAGATTTCCAGATTTTTTTCCCAGGTGTATTGGCTTTTCTCATATTGTCCAATGAGGAAACTGTTTCCATATGAAGCTCTGGTATCCTTTCTCCATCTCTCACTCTCAGCAAATGCAACAAATTTCTTCACAGGTGATTCCCATGCTACACCTAACATTCTTGAATGTGACTGTAGAAAAATGTGAAAAATAAGAATGTTTAATTCATGTTTTTTTTTTAAAATTAAACTGGAAACTGTAATATATTGTATAATGTATGATAGAAGTGTACGTGCTCAGTCCGCACGTCTCACAAACTCCTGTTAAGCACCTTGATAGTTTGTCCTGGTACCCGAAATAGAAGGCGAGGATAGAACATCTAAAGATCCCTGAGAAGACAATTGATATTCGATATTCGAAGGAACGAGCCATCCACGCTGCTTCCTCAAAGCCAGGACTTGACCCGGACATTAACACTTTAACGATCGAACAAGGAACTCTATTCAAACACCCTAATCACCGGTGCTTGACTGACTCCAGTGGAACACAAAGCCCTAAACGTTACTCTGGCTCTTACCCGGTACATTGCCGGAGGGGAAATAAAGGGTATTTAAGCCGAGTCTCTAAGCAGCCAAATTCATGTACCGAGCAAGAGACAACAGGCAGCCAGTTCTGTGTCTCAACATTCACCCTTGACTCTTTTCGTGGGAAAACTCTGTCAAGTAAGTATCGCTGTTTTGTGGGGGTTTCGTTTTATGTATTATGCCTGAATTCTTCAATTTGATTTCTACCTAAATTTGTGATTTGAATTTTTTAATAAACCAAATTATTAATTTGGAAATAAATTGTCCTGGCATTTATAACAGAAAACACTATATATCACAAACTTGAGGTATAAACCTTGGTGGTCTTTGTTGAGTGTTGCCCTCACACTGGGAAGGGAACAGTGAGAAGAATAAGAAACCCTGGTGTAGCTATACTTCTGAGAAGATACACCTGGCAGCCATACCGAGGTGAGCAGCAGCCTTTGTGGGTTCACAGCTTTATAGTATCAAAATGTAAAGCTCTGTAAATCAGAAGGAAAATGGTAGCTACAAAAATTCTATCCCTTGTTATATACCCCAGGCTTGACCTCTCTGAATTCACTCCATCATAACTTCCATGATTCAATCTGAGATGGTTCAGATGAGTCCTGCTGGATAAGAGGGAAGGAACAGGTCTGTTGTCACGATATAGAGCTGTTTGAAGGGACCCTCCGTGATCTGGCTGCCGCCGCTGCTGCTGCCTGGTACAATATATGACTTTAAGTGGTGCACTTGTTTTCAGTCTTCAAGAGCAACAGTTCCAGGTCAAGCTGTACATAACAGTATTGTGTCCACCCACACAAAGAGTTTAAGTGGTGATTGAAACAATATCTCATCTCATTTCTATTTACCAGGTTAAAGGAAGTTTCTCTCTGGAGCCAACTCTCATCTATTTGCAGCAGGAAATAAATTTCTTTTAAAAATAAATCAAAAAGACTCTCAAGGCTGTCAGCACAGGTCAGTGTAAAATGATTCTACAATACTTAGTTATTGCAAAGTTTTTTTCTGAGAACTTTATCTGAAAAATACTGAAAACCCCTCAAAAATAATTCACCTTCTCTAGCTAGTTTGTACAGACCTACTTAACAGAGTGAAATTTTAAAGAACTTTCATCTCTTTTTGCTTTCACTAAATATTTCAGTTATGTATTTCAAAATATATTTTTACGGCAACTGAGAATTTTAAGCAGTCATTTAAGTGATCATTCACATTATAAACTCTTGAATGTAAGAAGACAAAGCTCTGAGATGAGATAGCCATGAATTTTAGTAAATCAGAATTTCAAACTTTAGATGGTTTTACAGGTACATTACTTAAACTGCCTGACGTATCAATTTCCTTATTCACCATTGATGGAAGTTTGGAAGTGTCATCAACAGAATTAATTTTGTGTCATCCATTTAGTCAATTTTTAAAATATAATTTTGTGATTTTCCCCATTTATCTCTGAAGAAAATGGACATTGCTGAGCTTCAAAAGCCCAGCTGCTGCTGTGCTGTATTTCTTTCTTTACATGTGTGTTTTCTTAGCAAGGCTTTCAAAAGAAGATCAAGACTGAATTGCAGAGGAATTAAATTTATTTGGATATTCTGTAATACCAGATTCTTGTAAGAAGTTATACATACAGTCCCATAGAAGCAGATTTTTTTTCAAATATCCAGGCAGAATGCTGGCATTTGAGTTGAAATTAAACCAAAACCAAAACCAAAACCAAAACAAATTTTATATGTTTAAAAGATTTATACAATTTTATATATCTATTTTTAGTTTATATCCCATGCCATACATGGTTGTGCTTAGTAATAAAAGCACGGAGAAAGGGGGATATTTAGAGCAATGACATTTGTCTTCCCAAGAAGCTACCATACCCAGTGGAGCCTTGCTGTCTTGGAAAAGTAATGCCTGTCCATGGGAAGTAATGACTTAATCCCTTTGTTTGTGTGTGTGTGGCTTTTGCCTTCTTTACTAAACCACCTTTATCTCAATCCATGAGTTTTCCAGTTTTTGCCCTTCTGATTCTGGCAAAGGTCAACGCAGCACAGATGAAAACCCTTCCATTTTGTGTTTTAGATGTAGAAGAATGTGCTTGGCTGGAAGTTCATCATCTCAGAGAGAGAGACAGAAGGAAAAGGTGAATTGGAGTGGATTGTATGGACTGCAAAAGAAGGAATGATACTGAGGCATGGTGTTCCCAGACAGAATAACTATTCCATGTGGAAAGTAGGACTTCTTTTTTATTATTATTTTCCCTCCTCCACCATTAGGCAGGAAGAGAGTGCCACACTAAATGCAAGACATTATCTTCTTCAATGAGAGTGATGCAATCCCTAAATGTTTGTGAGGTTTCTGATTCACTGTGTCTTTAAATGTTGTGCATTAGAGGGCTTTGACTGTACAAAGCTAGCTTCTTATTAGAACAGGAATTGAAACCATAGATCCAAAGAATTAAAAAAAAAAAAAAAAAAGAGAGAGAGAGACAGTGAGAGAATGAAGAGAGAATGAGAAGAAAAAATAGAAACAAAGTAGTTGTAAGTATATGTCCCCTTTCCCTGCTACATATTTCAATACTGGTATTCAGAAAATTCCACACAACATCTGTTATTCTCATTTTTCCTGCTAACCTCTCTTCCCTGCTTGATGTTTTCACCAGCCCTTGTGAAATGTCATATTTTCTCTCATTGCAGAAGTCTCCACCTAATCTGCAGAGCAGCAAGAAGGGCAAAGAAAATAGGGCAAAATTAACAAACAATAACCTTCAGGACCCTTATGTTCATATATATTAACAGTAAATATGTGACCCAAACAATTTTTATGGACTCTTAAAGAGAATAATGATGGTATGCAGAAAGAAAGAAAAAAAAAAAAGTGCATATTTCCTAGTTTTCTTAGTCAGAAAAAAAATGGGACCATTTCTAAATAATCCTGTTGTACAGCATCTTAAGAAAGATTACAGGAAAAAAAAATAAAATATTTGTGAGGGAGGTCTGGTTTGTCTGTTTCTGCTTTGCAGACAAGAGTCAGAAAATCTGGTTTTATTTCCTTAAAGGAAAAAAAAAACACATGGGTTAAGTTCAGACTCATATCTAGCACATTTTTTTTTAAGCTTGATAAAGATTTGTAAAGAAAAAGGAAGTTAAGATAGGAGCAAACTAAACTTAACTGATCAGGTTTCAATAGCATAAACCATGTCCTCTTAAGAAGATCATATTGGAGAATAATTGACTCCTAAGTTAAACCAGGGGACTTTAAAATGTTGGGTTATTTAATATATGACTTTACTTATTATCAAAGTTATTGCCATGAAATTGTATCACTTAAGTCTCAGGACCTAAGCTATAACAAATGAATAATAGTTAACATAATTTTATCTATTTTGAGTAGTCGCATCTGGAATGGTCTGTCCAGTTCAGGGCTCCTCAGTGCAAGAGAGGCATGGAGGTCCTGGAGTGAGTCCAGTGGAGGGCAACAAAGATGATCCAGGGCCTGGAGCATCTCTGTTAAGAGGATAGGCTGAGAGAGTTGAGCCTGTTCAGCCTTGAGAAGTTACAACTCAGTTACAACTCAGACTTATCAGTGTCTATAAGTATCTGAAGGGAAGATGTTTAGAGGATGAATCCAGGCTCTTCATGGTGGTGCCAAGTAATAGAAATAGATGCAATGGAGCAAAAGAGATATACAGGAAATTTCACCTGTACATCAGGAAGAACTCCTTTACTCCACGGATGACCATGCACTGGAAGAGAGCTCAGAGACGTGGATTCTCCCATCACTGGAGATATTCAAGAACCATCTGGAATCAATTCTGTGCAAGGTTCTCTAGGATGACCCTGCTTGAGAAGGGTGTTTGGACCAGACAACTCCACTGGTGATTCCTTTCAACCTTAACTATTCTGTGATTCTCTGGTCTTGATAAGGCTGTAGAAGATGAGATCCTAGTTTTATTCAGATATAAACTGGATGGAAGAAATGACAAATATCTCATTTTGTTTTTTAAAGAAATATGAATATATATGAATTTTAAAGCTCATCTTGGTCTTTTTAATCATTCTCCAACTTTGAGAAGATGAATCTACACCTTCTTTCACAGGATTGTAGAGGCTCAAATAACTGAGAAGTTGAAGTAATATATTAAACATCTACTTAGTCTGTGATGATCATGTCTTGTAATTGTCTTTATAGATTACCACTGTACTGTCTTGATAGTAATTTTTTTCTGGATGATGGTGTTTGGAAATGGCTGATTTCCCCTCTCTGCACTGAATAAATCAGTAAGTTTCTGTAAATTTTACCTTAGGGTGATAAATTAATGCAAATTTGAGTATGGGTTGAGGTATTTTTTTAAGTGGTAACAGTTTGGGTTGGATTTGGGGGCTGGATTTGTGTGTGCATGTGTACGAACGTTTGTTTGCCAAAAAGATACATTTTTTTTTCTCTTTCCATGTCAACTTTGACAGCCAAAAGAAATGTGTGTTGCTTAATATTTTCTTCCTCTTTTTCTTTGTATAAGGCTTTATCCTCTTGAGAACACCACAGAAATAATTCCGTTGAGAAAGTATATGCTTAATATATCAATGTGGATGGCTAATATTTTTAAATAAATGTAGAAAAAACTCATACTAGTGTAAAAGGATCTTTTTTTCACCTCAAGGCAGATTCTTTTCTTTTTTATCCATGGTGACAATTCATGTTTTTTTAATGATCTCCTTTGACTTGAACATTAAGCTCTTACTGAAAAAACAATTTGGCAACTTGAGATTTCTAGGATGAATTTAATATACTATAAAGATTTTCTTTACTCTGTCTGCATCACTTTCTTTTGCTATTGTAAGATTCATACTGGATATGATTAATAAAATTGCCATTAACATTGATAGGAATGTGGAACAAAGTACATTTATATGTCAGTATGCAGTAGACTTTAAATTTTGTGTCAAAATTATTCTGTGTTGTCAGTTATGAATTTCTTAGAGATAAGCTGGAAGCCCAGGTATAACAGCCCTACTAGAAATGCAGAGGACAATACCCCTGTGGTTTAAACAGAGAAGTCTCACTTTGCAATAAAATCAGAAAATTTCAACTGTCACCACTGCTGATCTGAGAGAGAAGTATCTCCATACTGGAGATATCAGCAGTTTAACAGTCTTCTGGGCCACACTGCCTTTAAAATTTTTGTGTAAAATCTTTCTGATTGCTTTCTAGGAAATTCTAAATTAAACTCATCTACAGAAACAAAAAAGCCTCTTCAATAACTCAATTTATTTTGTTTTGTTTTCACTGAATTTTACATACTGAAGATTAGGTGAATATTATATAGATAAGGAATAAAAGTAACTTATCTTTCAAAATCAAAATGTTATTTTCCTCTTTTACTGCTTTTTATTCCCTCAAAAATTTATTTAATCAGCTTCGTTAATTGTCTATGGTTCTGTCTTCTTCATTAGGCAAATAATCCCGTTCCCTTAAATTTTACATAAAGCAAAACAAAAAGTGTTAGGGATCCTGCTTTGTTATTTATGGTATCCTGAAGACTTTATTGGATGCTTTACTTCTATTAATATGTATTCCCCAACTAAGTGGAAAAAAACATTTTTGTTAGAGTAGAAAGCTGACAGCATTTCCAGTGTTCTATGTAAATGTCTTTGCTCTTCCAGCAAGAATATAACAGGGAGCTCTGCATGAACATTTAAAGAGCAATAGGAATAGGTTCTGCTAAACCAGGCAGGAAGGAGATATGATGGAAACAAATGTTTTATTAAACAAAGGAGAAAACCTGTTTTGGTCATGTCATAGGATAGTAGTGTTTTCAGAGCTTCACTAATCTATAGGCTTCAAACAGAAGAACCACATTTTTCATATTTTTAATCCCAACATTTTTGCCATAGATTTGGGGGGGATAATGATATATTTGTTTCCTGCAGGAGTAATGTCTACTGCATTCTCAAATCCAGTGCTGCTACATTTGCTGGTTTAGATATGTTATGTTAAGCACTACAAAATGGATAGTCGTTATAAGAAAAACAATATCAAGAAAACAATGGAACTTATGATTAGGACCCGAAAAAAAATTTTGCTATAGAGCACTATTATCTGGCATGTTCATTTGTTTGTCAATGCCAGTGAACTATCTTGCAATAGTAAATTTCCTATTTTTGTTAAAAATAAGGTGATATTATGTGCCAAATTGAATGGATTCATGACTTTAAATAGATGGTAATGTCATGTAAAATTTTCTAATTTGCCAACCGCTTATTAAATATATTTACAATTACACAGTAAATTCTATGAAATATGCTAAAACTGAGTGATAATATTTCCTGTTTTATAGGAGACTTTGCCTTAGTGACATTAGATTAATAAGCTACAAGATAACTGCAGATTTCTTTAAAAAGTCACACTCCTGTTCTGAATACATGTAACTCTGCTCTCCAGAGTTATCATTCATTTTGATTACACTGGTGCTAAATGGTTCATCTGTTCTAAATCTTCAGTAAATGTGCATAGCTTTTTTAGAGAATGCAACCAAAGGGGAAATAAATCAGTGTCAGAAATCCCCAATGTTTAATTTCTTACTAATCTCATGGTATATCTCTTCTGGATAGGGGAAAAAGAAAAAAGAAAAAGCATAATTCTTTCAGATTTTACCTTTTAGGTTGTAAAGTAAAAGCTACCTTGTCCAAAGTTCAGATTCTATCTGATAACTTTGAGCAAATGCTAAATGCTGTCAAATACAGAAGAAAACAATATTCCTGTCTTCCCATAGGAAGTAGTAAAAATTACCTGCTGACTAGAGGCCATTTCTATATCTAAACACACATCAAATAGCAATCAGATGTATGACATGACTGCACACCTATCTCCCTGCATATAGACACATAAGTGCATTAAATGTGTATTTGCACGGCTGAAATATTAATGTGTCTAGTGAAAAAATTTTGTATTTGCTTGCTTGTGTTTGATGGATGCTTAGTACTCTCAGAGTGGGCTTTTTCCAACTGTCCCCACTGGAGAACCAGATTCCTGTTTGACTTCTCAAGAAGCATTTGGTACAATGACGTGTGACGATCACACGCACTTTTAGCCACAAAGTCACTGCAACAGGGCAAAGCTATCAATCACTTGTGGTACAATGAAGCATGACAGGTCTCCCAGAGAACAACTTATACTTCAGCAGGGCACTTGTCTTGGAGTGTTTCCTTCTAAAGATGTGACTTGTTAGTTGGAAGCAACATAAAATCAGAGCATAAAGTCAAACAATTTCTATTAATTAAGAATATTTATTATTTTTTATGATTAGAAGGTAACTATGTATTTTTAGTTGTATGTATGTCTTTGAGTTAGAAATTACCTAAACAGAGGGTTATGTGATCACACTACTTTATTTGCTGTCATTTAGGCCCCCCAAAAAAGTATTTGTTAAGGATTTTTCTCTCTGGGAGGATTATGTTAAAGCTCCTTTCCTCAGTGATATGTGTACTTCATCTAGTATACCTAAGTCCATTTTATTAAATGTTTGTTGTTTCATTTATTGATTCTTACATTAATATTTATTTGAATTAGGTGAGATAATTAAAATGTTATGGAAACTTTTTGGAGTTCCTTGTTGAACAGGCAAATAATATCTTGTTAGCAACTGACTTTTTCTGTGTGTGTGTCTGTATGTGTGTGTCATTGTTGGTTTGGGTTTTTAAGGGCATTTTTTTTTTAAAGAGGTTTTTAATTAAATAAGCAAAATATAGAGATATAAGAAAGGAATACTAAATACAATTTCTGAAGTGATCTCAATGGAACACTTAATGAGTTTATTTTTGCGTTTGGTAGATAATGGTATGTAAAGCAAGAAATTAGAAAAATACAGTTGCCACCAACTCCACAAATAAATATGTGCTGTTCATAAAACCTCAGGAAATAGAAATCAAATATAATCTTTTGCAGATTAATATGGACAGTTACTAATGCACTGATTCACTTGCAAGATAGCTCATATTATATCTTATTAGGTTAATAAATAAACAGAGACAACATATGGAATGCTACAGTGGTTGATTTCTATTAAAACTTTCTTGTTACTGAAGAGTGATTCTTCCAGAGTTTCCACTGAATTTCATGGAAGTCTACATTTACATAACACAATTTTTTTTTGTGTGAGCAGATTTGTTCATTCCTCATATGAGCAGACTGATGGAATCAGGTATGAAGCTGAGCAGAAGTGCAGAGAGAAGAAAATCCAGCATAAGGACATAGGGTAAAACATGACTTTACTCAGGATGTCCACTGCTCAGGAAGCCAGGACTTGAAGGCTAAGAAAGATATTAACTTACTGTAACCTCGACTTGCATGTCACTGGGTTAACTATTAAAACTAAAAAGCTCATGCATAGAAAAACTTGTTAAAATATGAAATTTATGCAAAAAACAATCTTCAAAATTTTATGGTGGTTCTGAAGAGAGTCCTTGATTAAGGTTTATAGGAGAAGGCAGGTTTCATACCCTGTTAGTTGACATCCTTCTTTGGAAAGAAAAATATTTATTATTATATAATAATAATATTTATTATTATTTATTATTATTATATAATTACATTATATTTATAATTATTATAATTACTTTATAAGTATTTATTACTATAATATTATAATATTAGTCATTGTTTATTATTAAGTATTTAGGGTTAATTAAATATTTATTATTTGTTTGTTACTCTCCACTTCTGTTACTGAATTTTAAATTTAAGGCATTATGACAAATTCTAAAACTCCTTCAGTCTTACAAAGAAGCAGATTTTGATGTAGCAGTGTAATAGTTTGCATTTTACTTGGAAAGATTTTGTAACAGGATTCTTTTTTCTCTCTTTTTAGCCTTTCCTCCTAAGAAATCCAGATGAGAATTCAGAGCAACATTTCACCCTATACCCATGCCAACTCTGCTCATTGTACTGAAGGTAAATAGAAACATTTGGAAAAGAATTTACTTTGACAGCTCAGCTATCTGTCTGTTTATCTAGAGGATGAGTTATTTCTTCTTTCATGTCAGAATGTGAAAAACATTTTTACTACCTCAGTATTTAGGAATGCGTCTCAATGCCCTGACACAGTTCTGATTATTATACTCTGCATTCCACTTTTCCTATGCAAAGTACTCTGAAGGCACACTTTGTTCTTGAATACAGTAGGCATCTACGGAAGAATCACTAACATTTCAGTTAAGAAGTCAGCAGACTTTCATCCTAATCCCTTGAATTCACTCTTTAACTCAAGGCTGGGTAAGGTAAAATGTTTATGAAAGACAGAGATCAAAAAGAAAAGTAATTAAATGAAATCAAGTTATTAATCTGCTTTCATTAGGGTTAAATCATCAATGTATGTTTTCTGTTATCTACCTGATATCCTGACCCCCACCATTCATAAGTCTGGTAATTTTGAATGCAATCTACCTCAAGAAGCAGCTATTAGAGGAAAATGCTTTACAGTGAAGTAGATAGCTTTAACAGATCATTTCTTTTTGAGCTCCTCCCTTTCTGAAGTATTATTTTCCCTTTTCTTTTTTGTTCATATATAGGTGATATCAAAAATAGCTAGAATAATTAAAAGAAGAGTTATTTCCCTTTGAAAATGTGTCTTTTTTGAACCACATGATGACATTTGTCCAGATAGTAAAACATTTCATAAGAGCAGCACATCACATCTACTACATTTTTGTGTAAAAATGTTCCTTTTTGCTATACCTTGGCCTGGGTATTGGTGTCCTTGATTAAAAAAAAAAAATCTGGATGCTCAAAATGTGCACAGTTATTATCTCTTTTTACTGATGTGAATGTAAATGACCACATGGAGGTGAACTGGGGGGCTTGGGATGGCACTTTTCCTCCTCAGCTACTGAGCTTAACATGTTTCAAAGATCTGTTTGCAATTGCAAAAGGATAGAGCAAAGCTTCACTGGAGAAAAGAGATCTCCCTGTTTCCCATTCTTTTCTTTCAGAATGAGCTCTGGTAAGGGCCATTTTCAAACTGTGCCAGACGTGGGTTTGCTCAGTGAAAAATAAATTAGAAAAACACAGGCTTCAGCCACACAGAAGGAAAGGCAAACCTGAAACAAAGACAGAGCTAAGGAAGAAGGCTTCCAAAATAGGAGGTGGTAGGGTTTAATTCCCGAGTTTGGGGTTGTCTGTTCAAGCCCCTATTAAGAAAGGGTTATTTCAGTGCTCTAAATATTTTGTATTTCACACTGCACAAAAGCACTGAGACATATTTAATGTTTGCGCAATGAATGGGCAGAATTCACTAAAACAAAGAAGTTGTTCTAGCTTGTGGAATTTTGAAATGTTAATTTCTCTATATACAAACATGACACTTCTTAACATTTAGAAAAAGTCCCCCAAACAATGCCAAAAAAGTCCTATAAACTCCATGGGCTACAGATCCTGAACAAACAGGTTATATGTGCAGCTTCTATTATAGTTATGCCTGAATTTGTTAAGAAACAGTGAATCCAACCAGTGATTTCTGTGTAGGTACATGCAAAGAAATTGCTTTTTTCTATCTGCGCACTTATATTTAACAATTTCCTATGTGGTCCATTACATATGCTGACCTTAAACATGCAGATGCAGTATTTGTCCTTTTTCAGTGTTTGCATGCTTACATTGTCAAAGCCAGTTATTAATTCTTTAGGAAATTTTGCCTCGTCATATTTTTGGCTGCATTCAGGGAAAAATTAAAGATGGATTGTACCAAATCTTGCTTCTAGTTGATTCGCTATCATTTTGTTGTCTTTCCAAGTAATTATTTGGTATTCTTTTTTTTTTTCTCTTTCTTTTTCCAAATGTGGATGTACATGTATGAATGGGGTTCTGCTCTCTCAGAAATCTACTGATAAAAAACAAACTATGGAGAGAGATGAACAATCAGAAGACAATATGTAACACAATAATTTCTTCAGTGAGTTCTAGTAGGTAGAATTTATAGTGTGACAACCAGTTTGTACTTTGCAACTAAAAAAAATCTGCCACAAGGAGAAAGGAAAATGGAGCAAATATTACCAACATTTAAAGTATTTATCAAATTAGCCTTCCCACATGTAGAAAGAGTTTATTTCATATCATTGTTCTTAGGTTTTGCGCCCTACTGTGTTGCTTTTCATGGGAGGTTACAGAATATCTGGGTGAAAGATGGATTTGGTGCACAAATCAGCTTAATATATTTTGTATAGCAGTAGGATAGTTTTACTGGCAGCAAACCTGAAAATAAAAATATCTATCCTTATTTAAATAATTAAAGTAGATGCTTTTTATCTTCAATGTAGTCTGTAATGTGAGATGACACAGGCAGCATATTCTTTCTGAAAATACGTACTTTTCCTTATGATTACCAGCTTTTGATATATTTCTAGGACTTTAATAAACTTGAGTTATTGAGAGAAGCAAATTCAGAATTATTATGGTAATAGTTTAAGATTATTTCATTCATGTTGGTTATGATTATCTCAATATGAGTGGAATCTCATAAAATTACATGAGAATTCACTTTTGTTCAAGTTAGTTGTCTTATTAAAAAAAAAACAACAAAAAACAACAGGGTGAAAGAACTGAATTTTCTTGTCCTTAGAGGAATAATGTTTTGTGAATGAAAATATAGGTACTCTACTTCAGTGTTTTTCTGCTACTATTTTCTTCTTCTTTCCTTCCCCCTCCACCCCAATTTGGTCTCTATTACAAGACATGAGAAAGGCGTTGCTTTGTTCCTTTACTTATGATGTAACTATTAACTCTGAATGCCTCAAAATTCTAAATCACCCAGTAGACTACTTCTTATAAAAAAGAATGCTACTAAAAGTATTCAGAAAAAAAATATAGTATGTGAAGGAGGCATTTAATTTCCTATAGACAGTTTTTTTTTTCTATGCCATAGTTTAACAAGTTTTTATTATTTTGCAAGTTTTCATTTCATCTTGAGAGAAAACAATCAACATCTGACTCACTTTTTTCTGTATTCACAGTACAAGGACAAAGATTTCCAGAAAGTGAAAAATATGTTTTTTTTAGAGTATTTTCTGAAAATTAAGTCTCCTTAGACACTTAGAAATAGACTCCTTTCCTTAGACTCCTTAGAAATAAAACAAATATGTGTTTAGTTCAGGCTTCTAAAGGTGAAGTGAGGAAGGTGGGGTAAAACCCCTTCCAGATGGATTTTATTAAGAAAATATTCCACAAAATGTAAGTGGTCTTACAGGGATGGGGTGAACAGCTGGAGATATATCACACAAATTCAGGCAAAGGGTTGATTCTGAAAGCTGGATCTGTTTATTCAATTACTTCGTTCTCCTCAAGCTATGTTAGAACTTCAGCCTTAACCCAGCTTGAAAGCAGACTATACTTTTATGCCTGGTCTCCAGGAGAGTTGTGATGGCACAGACTTCAATAATCTTTCAAAATGTTTTTTCCCTTCTCTCCAAGACCAGACTGTAGTGCCACTGTGTCGGGTAGCATAGTGCAAGCACCTGTCATTGCATGTTTTTGTCCTTAAAAGAGACTGGCAAAGTTTTCATAAGCCCTACAAGTATTTTTGCCACGGTGTCTCTGACCAAGCCCTCTGACAGTGCAGGTCTTCACCAGCCCCATTTGAAGTGTGTCAGTGCTGCTTCCGATGGGCAGCAGAGGTGTCTGAGACCTCAGCACAGCCCTGCAGAGTGCCTGCCTACCTTCAGTGGTACCTCTGACGGCTCTATCACCTACCAGCCCTCCACCCACTGAGTTTAGAAGCTATGCTCTTTTTTTAGCTTAGGCAGGGACAAGTGCATCTGAAAACATCTTGTTGCCAAGTTTAAATGAAGGTCGGCACACTCCTTTTCCAGGTCTTTAATAGATGGGGTCTTGGAAACCAGTTGTGCTGCCTCACAAAGGCAGGATGTCTGCAGGGAGACTGAGAGGAAATTCATGTAGTGGCTTGCAGAGAAGACTCTGCAGGAGAGAGGCAATTCTTATATCTATTTTCTAACACAGTAGCCAAGGAAGCAAATGGTCTAAGCTTACTATGTGCTGAGTTAAGGGAAGGTTCAGAGTGTGATAATAAAATGCTGTTGAGAAGTTTTCTTGGGAGTTCATGGCACAGGTTCAAACTGAGAATTTATCCTCAGTTTTATGGTATTGGTTCAAACTGCTTCACTTTTGTGTAAATGAGAAAGGAAGGGTGAATAAGCCTAACAATTAGTAGTGTAAGAGCACAAGACAAAGATGAGAAGGATTTCTTGGTCTGCCATCTAATTCATTACGTTGTGTCAATGAGATGGTAATGCTGTGACTTTTAATAATGAGTATTTCTGTTGGAGGTCATTCTCAGTGAACTTAGAATTCTCATTTGGATACCCTTCAGACAGAAAGAGTACAAGCACAGAACAAAAAGTCTCACTTTCTTATTTTTTATGCATATGTTAATGCATTTGTGTACAGCAGTGACCTTTTCTCAGATCCCTAATGCATTTTTCCTTAATACTGCATGTAATTTTGTCATAGCATGCTCTTCTAATTTTCTACCTTTATTTTACCCTTCCGTTACAAACTAGGGGGTTTTGCTATGGTCAAAGAATAGGGCTAAACTGAAGGCATAACAATTACATAATAAATCAGGAGATAAAGAAGAAATTAAGATTTTTAAGAGCAAAAACTTTCACCACTCATGTCTTGAATCCTAATATTTCAGTTTTCATAGTGTCTCCTCCTTTAAAGTTTCACCTAGGAGCCTTGTAATGATATCTAGTGGATTTCTTTAAAATGAAATTTTATTTACTTTTGAAAAGAACTTTGTTCATAAGGCAAGGATAAAATCAATGTTTGCTAATTCTTTTCCTGATTAAAATAAATGTCATAAAGATGCTCTGTTTCAATGAACTAGGTATTTAAGATAGTAAATTTATAGGCCATATCCTTTTTAAACTAACTCCAAGTGAACTTGAGTGCATTTAAGTGTTTTATACTATGTTCACCACCAGAATATGGGCCTGGATCCACAATAAAATTCTGATGTTTTTTCTGATGATTGGGAAGTCTTAGACATGTTATTTATACAGCTGCTAAATGATAACTGCTGTTATAAGGAGTTGGTTGTCGAAGGCAAGCCCTGTCTGGTGTCTTTTCAGCTTCACTGAGATATCTGTTATCTGACATGAGCCCCTTCCTGAGGGTTTCTAAGTAATTTTCTTTCACAACAGTGATAGCAGGAGTTTCAACAATTTAACCAATACCTCTGTGACTCTTAACACCCACCAAGGGCACAGATGGGCTGCATTCAAAGGCTGCCTGTCCAGAATAGATTCAGATTCATAGCTTCTCGCTGGGCAGAAGATGGTTTTGCTTGGTGATTGGGAGAGTGAACAATGGTTTGTTTTTTGTTTTTTTTTTCCTTAGTGACCACCGTAAAAACTTCCTTCTCCCCACTCTTTCAGATCAGGCAGATAAGACCTGTTTTATGTTCACCTTTCCAGAGCTCTTTAGAAGTTAAACGAAGAATATGACGTTCATGATTTCAAAATAGACATTGATGGGATTTAGGCTAATGCTATCTGTGACTATGATAACATGGTAGAATGCAGGATTTGGTTTATAACTGTTTCAAAACATAACTGTTCCTTTCCCCAGTGCTTCCAATTGTATCTAGGAATCTTTTCAATAAATTCTTGAAGCAAATATTGTGAATTTGCTTTTTGATGACACTTACTTGTTTATTGCATGGGCTCTGGGCCTTTATTTAAGATGACCAATAATTGCTTCCAGAAAAATTTAGTTGATCTGACTATTTTATAATGAATTCTTGTATGTTTTGGTTTGGTTCATCAGGAACTGCAGAACTTCCTCTGCACTGGCAATAAACAGCGAAATGCTTGGTGGAAGTCTGGTCTAAAATAGGTACAGTAAATTTTCCTTTGATTTTTTAGGAGTCATTATGCTTGTGTCCAACATTCCTTGGGGAAACTAAGCAAAATCTTCAAACTGAGTCTAAGCCTGAATTTAAGTTTGCTCAGGAGACACTGATGTGTAGCTTGTCTTTAACAGTAAAATACATCTTAGATTGTCAGAGTAATGTAGCAGTATAAGGTGTTTTTTTCTTTTTCCTTAATCTTAAAGCAAAACAAATCAAAATGAAACCAAAACAAATCAATATTTGCTTGTCCCTCTCCCTTTGTCCCACCTGGAATTCCACAATTTCCAGTAATGAGTTCCTCTGCAATAGGTGTTAGTGACACTAGATATGCCAACCATTGAATGGAGTTCTTAATAAAATATGTGAGAAAATCCCTAAACTTCCTTTTAGTATCTGTAGCATCCTTTAAATATCTATTGTAAACTACAATATTGGATAGTCCTTTTAACTGATACATCAGAAAGATTACCTCAAGTATTAGGATATGTGTTTAAAGATAGAGGGAAACAACTCCAGCCTTACTTAATCAATGGCATATTGAGCTAGTTTTCATTACAACTTGATTTCTTGTGATAAACAATCCATTAAAAAAAAGTTTTTATTTCTGCTTTTAGTATTTTAAATGATCAAAACCTTGAAAAAATATCTAGTCACTTTGATGCCAAGGTGCTTCAGATTTTTAGTCTGTCCATTTTCCATGATTTTTCATACATCTCTCTCCTCCTTTCTTCTCCTCATTATTCCAAGGGAGTGGGAGGAGAGAGAGGTGATTGGCTTCTTGATCTGATCAATATACTTCAATCTGAGAAATCTAAAGAATGAGAGAAATGCAATTTCTTCCATCTAGATAGGTATCTTGCATAATAGGTTTTAGTTCCCAAGGGGATAAGGTACTTCTGGTATCTCAGAATCTCTACGATACTATTTTCATTTTGGAAAAATCTGGGACTCGGCTGCTGTCACTTGCTTTATAGTTGAGTATTTTAATCTGTATTCTGCCTGTGCCCATGTAATGTTCTCAGTGACTCCAGTGGGAATGTGACTACAACAGAGATAGAGGAGTAAGCCTAGTCTAATATTCACTGAAGTTGGTCAGAAGTTTTTACTGACCTCACAGTACAGCACTAGACAAAACCAACTGTCCTCCACTGCAGTGACAACATTCCATTAAACAAGGTGTTTTACAAACCAATAAATAAAGCACTGGTAATAATGCCCACTCTGGTCTTGTACTTTCACAACAGGCTTAATTTAAAAAATTGTTTTTATGATTGACCCAGCAGTGCTTGACAAGTATATTTATGTGGTCTAATTGCTTACTGTAATCTGAAAAACACGATTGTTATTGTTCACCATCATTCCCATGGTTGCAATCCTGGTCTCTCTTTTCTATAACTGAAGTATCTGAAAGCCCACTATAAATCTATGACATTCTCATTTCAGTTTACTGGCTTAAAAATCCATTGCCACTGCAAGAAAGTTTACCAAATTTCAAATAGTTACTAGAACTGCTAGGGATGATAATTTCTTTTTTTTATTCTTTTTGAGGTGAATTTACTAATGAATACTAATGGTTAAAGACATGTGTAAGGCTCCAAAACATTCACTCTGCTTGTTTAAATAACTACATCCGTGAAAATGTACTTCTTGTTTCATGCACTGAGTGACACTGCAAAGTCAAAATATCTTCTCAACAATTTTAGGAAAAGGACTATGCTGGCAGTTAAGTTTGTGTCAATTCTTCCATTTTGTCCATTTTTGCTTCAAAAGACCAATTTCTTGATGAGACTAGGGAGACTTATGCATAAACTGTCACTAAAGGTTTGGGCTACTGGGTTATTTGATTTATGGGTTATGATGGGTTATATGATGCAGCTGCACATGGTACAGTGGACAATACAGAGAAACTTCTAGACACATGGCAGGAGAGGGCAATGTTTTCACGAGCACCAAACCACAGGAAAAAGTACCACTATGTCCTTCCACTGGGAAAGCCACCATCACAAGAGGACACTTAACGTGGCAGCAGCAGGTAATGCAAACTCTTTCAGAGCTGAAGAAGCAATGGTGGAACTCCACTTCCTTGTGACAGGTAGAAGTATCACAACTGAGTGAAAAATTAAGACTTTAGAAGATTTAATTTTGTCATATGGATGCAATTTAACAGATCTGTGAGCCACAGTTTGCAGCTGTGAATGATGGAATCCTGAACTGAAAGTTGCATTTGGAGGGATTTTCCAAGTGAGGAATTCTAGCCATATGTATGGCTTTCCAAAGGCCATACATACCATTGTAGTTCCCCCATTTTATTCCTATTTATTGCCTACACTATAACAATTTGTTTTCTCCTCTAAAGTTTTGTGTCTTAGAGACCAAATACAGAGGCAAAGAATTAGTACACACAAGATCACTAAAACAGAGGATAAGGAAAAGATAGTGGTTTTTGATTGTTTTAGTTTGGCTATTTTTAATAAAACTTCCCCTTATTGTGATAACAAATTGTCTAGATGATGAGCTTTATTTAACCAAATAGTATAAGGAATATAAAGTAAGAAGAATTTCTTATTCTACAGTATGACTGCTGGCTGCTGCTTAGTCAAATTTTATTGTTATTGTCCCAATAGTGACTGGGAGAGGTAATATTGTGGATGACTTTGATTTATTTCCTGAAAGAGGGCCAGTCTTCTAACTCCATCAACCTCTGTGCAAAAGAAAATTCAGACTCTGTACTGCTTTCAAAAGGAGAAGCAGCAGCAAAATATCAATTGTCAGAAGTTAATGCAGGCTGCTTTTGAAAGGCATGAGTGATCTCACCATGCTGATGTATATTGTTGTCTTTATGCTGTTCACGAAGAATGATTTATTTTACTCAGACAGGACAAAAAACCTCATCAAACCGAAAACCTACTCTATTTATTATGCTCTCCTTATACATTCTTACAAAACACAGTTGTAATTGTACTTTTTTTCTGAATATTTACAGATCTCATTCTGTACTACTTTGGATGTTTTTCTTGTTCTAGAAGTTTTCATTTTGCTGACTATAGACAAATCATAAGCACTGGATAAAATATAGCTTGTGTGGGCAAGAAAAAAATATTTGGTGTATATATGAATGTGCAATCACACACAGAGCACCATATACCAGCCCACAGTACTGTGAGGTGTGTTTAGGGTTTTTATTGCCACCTAGCATAACAATTTATACTACAACTTAGTTTATACAGAACTATAAAGTGATGAAGCATGACTGCACACTGCAAACTAACTTTCCAAGCCTGAAATAAACTCCTCTGAAGTGAGCATCAGCAGCTTTGTCCTTTAATACTGGAACCCAAGTGATTCTGTGATGCTGTACACTTAGGTAATTTTGTTCTTGATTTTTTTTTTCCAGTCATGCAATAATATTTTGCATAAATTTCTTGAAAATATACATGCATATTAGCTAATCTTCCCATGTTCGGGTTTCAGCTGGGATAATTTCCTTCTTAGTAGCTGGTACAGTGAGGTGTTTGGGATTTAGTAGGAAAATAATGTTTCAGTTGCTGCCAAGTAGTTCTTGCTTTAAATAAAGGACCATCAGTATCCCATGCTCTGCCAGTGAGCAGATGCACAAGAAGCTGAGAGAACGCATGGACAGGACAGAGGATCAAACTGGCCAAAGTTTCCATATTCCAATATTTTCCAAAGTTTCCAGTATTCCATACCATAGAACATTGTGTTCAAATTGTGTTCAGTCTATAGACTAGGAGGAATTAGCTGTCAGGGACTAATTGCTGCTTGGGGTCAGGCTCAGCATCAGCCACAGGGTGGATCACTTGTTTATCACTTGTTTCTCTTGGGTTTTATTCCTCTCTCCCTCTCTCCTTGTCATTACAGTTACTATTATTATTATTATTTCATATTTTGTTTCACTTCTTAAAATATTTTTATCTTAACCCAAATATTTTGCTCTTTTTTCTGATTCTCCTTCTCAGTATGGGCAGGGAAAAAAGTGAGAATCCGTGTTTTACTTAGTTTGGGGTTAACCACAGACACCTTGAAGAACAAATATTACATTTTCTATACAATTTTAATTATTTTTTCTTTCTACAGAAGAATGCAAGAGATTAAAACAAAACATAAATATATGACTTTCTCGAAGTTTCAATGAACTTATCTTAAACAATAAATGTGAAAACAACTTGTTAGTTACAGCTTAGATAATTAAAAATCCTAACGTAATACTTTGTCAAAGCATGTAGTGGATGAAGGAAAAAGGATGAGTGGTACATAATGAAAGCAATGTTTTTTTATTAGAAATTTATTTTTTTAAATGACATTTAAGGCATTTCTTGCCTTACCTGGGAATTCCAGTCTCTTTAACAATGAACTTGATTTGCACAGAAATAATATAAGCAACCACTTCAGATTTTAGAAAGTTCTGGGTATTTAAAAAGCACAAACAACAGCTTCTCACTAATCAAGAGCCCTTTTTACTGCTTTTGGACCACTTTTACTATGAGCTTATCAGGCTTAATAAGCTTGGAACTTGTCAGTTCAAGAAAAACAAAAGGACTCAAATTTTGGGAGTGGGAACCAAATGATCCATAGAGGTGCAAAGCTCTTATTTAGAAGACTATTGTAATTATCAGCATGCATATCAATTCATTTTACCAAAGCAACAGTGATTACACACACACACACACAAAAATACTGATTAATTATTTTTTGTTTTGTTTTGATTTGTTTTGTTTAAAGACTTGAAAACTGCCCATAAAAATCCCTTCCCCATCAGCTGATCCAATAAAGCTATTATTGCCATCTGCAAACTTCTGCTGCTTAAGTAACCAGGGTGATTACTCCAGACATCTGCACCAGTTTGGTTTCTCTCTTTTGCAAGACAACAAACTACAACTCCTATGCCAAGAAATGCTTCTAGAACAGAAGGTGTCAAAGCCATGTCCTCACATTCCCAGCTGCCATGCCTGTTTGAGCCAGCGAGAGGGAAAGGAAAAGATGTGGGGTTTGTAATTAGAGTACCCGGATCTCTCCCTGTCCCGCTGGAATATGTTGCTTTTCTGTATTTCAAAGTGTTACTAGAATAGATGATAAAATAGGAAACATGTTACAGGTAGATGGCATGCAGGTTTATCTAGCTTGCTACTTATAATTTCCCTTTCTTTGCAGCATGGAGATGAGTACTAACCTAAAACCTGTGAAACTATACTGAACCACCATTTAGCAAGACTAACTTTAGTCAAGCAAAAATTGGTTTTGAGCAATCATTTCTCTTTTTTTTTTTTTTTTTTTTTTTTTTTTTTTTTTTTTTTTTTTTTTTTTTTTTGTCAAGTAATATCAAAGAGATCTGTGGTAGGACGCTTCAAATTCTAGTTCAAATATAATTGTAAAATCTTGAATGGTTAAAGTTATTTTTGTAAATCTGTATATCTCTAATAATCTAATTAGAATTAATGATTTTCATCCGGTATTTTTTCCTGTTCTCAAAGTGCCTTTGAACTACATTCAGGTCTGAATGGTCAGATACATTCAAAAGGTAAATTAAGACAAACAAGGTTTTGGTTTTGCCTTTGGATATATTTGTAAAATATGTGGATTAGTCTTACTCTGTTTATACTGCCTCTTTTATATTCTACATTAAGATCTGGTAAGGCTACAGAAAACAAATTTGAGAAATGTTATACAGAATTTTATGGAAATATTTGACTTCAGAATTGAGCAAGGGTTCTTAGAACTCCTTTCATTATTTGAGATGCCATTTAGGTCAGTAACTGAATCCTTTCACATGACAAAAAATGATTTCAAAAAACTGAAAGGATTCCTCTATTCAGGTCTTATGTATCACACATAATTCCTGTGATAACTCAGTGTTAAGAGAAATCTTTTGTCAAGCCATTCATATTTACTAGACCTAATTACTAAAAGTAAGTCAGAAGCAACTCTAGAAGATTCTGGATTTACATTTAGATATGCCCAGTATCTGAAGGGAAGTCAGACTCTATTATACCAAATTAATGTAGATGATTCATGGCACCTATCATGAAGCTTTCATTAAAATCAGATATTAAGCAGGTATCTGGAAATAAAAAAGACTTCAGATTTGGAATATCTTTTTTAATTTAAAGAAATGTCTTATTTTTTCAAACTGAAAAATACAGCTCCATTACAGAAATTCTAGATACATTACAGAAATTCTAGATACATTACAGAAATTAGAAAAATTCCAGTGTCCCAGGGTAGCACTGTGAGAACATTTTTAAAAAAAATAGTTGGGTTGACATTTTGTTGTTTTAATTAAGGGCACCTGAATAATTATGTCTATTTTAAAACCTCCAAATTAAAAATATTTCAGTTGTTAGAGCTGGTGTTTATTTGAATCATAAATTTTCCTTTTGTACAAAACTCTCTATTTTATCCATTCATTTTTGTCTGTATCCTTCTTTATTTTAATTTTTATTTTTGTACTTGGACTTTTCCTTTTCTAAGAAATTCAAAGATTTAAACATCTTGTCTTGTTGGAAACTCTTTGCTGAAAATAGATCGCAGAGTCACAGAATAAACTGTGTTGGAAGGGACCCAAAAGGATCATTTAGTCCAATCCTGGCCCTGCACAGGGTACCCCAAGAGTCACACCATGTGCCTGAGAGCATTGTTGTCCAAATACTCTTTGAGGTCTGTCAAACACCTTATTGTGATACTCAGCTATCATATGACTTTTCCAAACTACATCTTTTTCTGTTCTCAGATGTTCTTGTCTTCCACAGCAGGTGGTGCAGTTCCTTTCTCCTTCATTGTATGAAGTCACAGCCTTCCTGTGATGTGCTTTTGTCTCTTCTTTTGGCTGAAGTGTGATGATGGTCTAAGAGGAAGAAAATGTTCTAAAATGATATGGTATTTAAATACTCAGTTTTTTCTTTCCGATTGAAATACAAAATATTTCAATATTAATTTTGGAGGGGTTTTTTTATTTGTTGGGTTGTTTTTTTTCTAATGGAAAAATATTCTTCCTAACAGCCATTCAAGATATTACTCTTTCTCTACCTCCACTTTTCTTACAAGAGGAAAAAAAGTGTAACATTTGATATAATGTCTGAAAAATTTTAATTGGTGAGTGTGATATTCCAAAATATAAATTATTTGTTCTCATCACATAGATAATTATAGACTGAAAGAATGCTGCAATGCGTACTTATGTGAATAATTTTGTTGATTTTTAGGCGTTAATAACTGGATGTTATGAATAGGAAAAAAAAACTTGAAAGATTGATTTTTTTTTCTTAAATAATATGACATGTAGTCCTGAAAAGATATTTATAGTCAGCAAATTTAAGCCTGTGGAGTGTATCACAAACTGTGAAACCATTTTAGCAGTGCCGAGCACTTGAGGAGGGAAGAAAGATACTTTTCATTAAGATAAAGTGACTCTCTTGTTCTAGTTGCACAGTGTGAATTTTCTCAAAATGGCAGAGAGCCCAAATCAAATATTTTTCATTTTCTCTTTGTTTGATTCTTTGACTCTGCTAAAAATATTTTTAGTGTCATTTAAACCAGGTGTTAGAAACCTCTATGGATACAACTATATTGCTTAAAATAATTATAAAAACAAAACTATAATAATAATAATATTTTATGATGTATGTTTTAAATTAGTTGGCAACCTATGTGAAAACACATATATAACAAGATTCCAGCATCTCTAGAAGCCATTCAACATTTTTCTAATTCTTCTGATGTTCCTTTAATCTGTGATCTGCATAAATCTGTTTTCCTGAAAAAGTGTAAATGGTGAAGGATCCCATAAGTCACCAGGTTAGGAACATCAGACATATTCAAATTTCCCATCATCTTGTGTGGCAGATGCCTAGGATTGGAGTTGTAGCACCCTGGCATGTTCAGCTGCCTTGGATAAGATAATGTATGCCTTACCATACAGATATGGAACAAAAACTTCCTGACTGAGGAGGCTAGGACACTTTACCAATGAAGACAAAAATTGAGAAGATGTTACACAATGCCACTTAGACAATGGTTTAAAAAAAAAATAATCAGGATGCTGTTATGGATGAAAAATAATTTCATTAATTTTTAAATAAATTTATATTTACAAGCTTAAAAATATTTATTTACCTTACTTAGGGTTAAATTACAGTAATAAATTTAATTTTTTGTAATTGGTGAGAACAATTCTGTGAGTGAACATCTTGTAAGATAGCACTGTACAATTAATATGGAAAACAGATTTATTGGCAAATTGGTTGTAGTGCGTTTATGACAGTACATGTTTTGCACCTAGAGGCAGCACTGACATCACATTCATCCACCTTTGACAGGCAAGGAAAGGTGTTCCAATATTCATTTCTTCTTTGCTCTCTTTCTCTCTGTATTTATTTTAAAATTATTTTTGTTTGGATGTGTAAATAAGAGTGAACTAAGGAAAGGAGAAAATATGTTATTCTGCTGTAAACAACTTTCAGTGTAGTAGTCGAACAGCCAAATACAAAACACAAATGTGTCTTCACATCCCCTGAGCTGTGCAATGATTAAGTAGGTGCTTTATAAGCAACTAAAGTAAAGTAGTTCCTTTATAAGTTTTAATTTTTTTAATACCCCAGATCTTTAAATATTCGTCAGAAACAAAAAAACTGTTATTGAAGGATTAATATTTACAATGAAAATTGAAGAAATTCTTTGAGTGATATGAGGGACTATTAAGAAACTGGAGAATGTACATGTGAATTTATTATGATTGCTAATATGAAAAAAAAAAGTGTAAAAGAATAATTCAGAAGTGATAATATGGGACTAGAAGAATTCCAGACACTTGTGTTCAGTGTCGTTTTGCCACTGCATCCTGAATTTTCTTCTACAAGCATTTTGGGAGAGTAATCCAGTAAAATGATTTTTTATGAAGTGACAATATTTGGAAGACTTGTTTTTTACATATTCTGATCATACTTATTTCTATATCCTTATCTCTGATAGTGTTTGCACTTTTATCTTAAGTGGAGATGTGCCTTAACAGAATTATTAAGGACGCTTATGAAGTATTCCAGTGAATTACAGCAGTAGCAACAGCGCAGCCCTCTGCAAGACACCTACTGTCTCTGGTTTATCATTTCCTTTCATTCAGATTATGTCCTTTGGTTTTGCTTCTGCTAACAGCAGATATAACAAGGATCAAGGATCAGAACTACAATTTGTATCCTAAACAGTATCTGGTAAAGAGTTTCCTTTGTGTTGTATCAGGCAGTCATAAAACTATGCTATATTTACTGAGGGAAGAGAAAAATTATAGACAATGTTTTTATTTCTGAGTAATTATATTAATAAAGCAAGCAAGCTTGACTTATAGCAAATAATTGGTCTTGTAAAACAGAAGAGTCCAAACAACACTTCCTTGTAGCTCTGTGGGCACTACTCAGACTGGTGTCATATCTCATGTTTTCTTTCTCAGTTTAAGTTTCCAAATGCTAGGATGGATTTTCATCCTGGAGCAAGGCTTGAATATAAAACATTCTCATTCAAAAATCAATTTATGTGAGGTCATAATCTTTCCCAGGCTTAGCCTATACTTCTGGTATGTGTTCTGTAGAGATTTACTTGGGCTGAGTATGAACCCTAAATCAAACGTACTTGAAGAGTGATAACAAAAAAGCACAGACCCAGAGATGCACGGCTTGTTACAGTCTTCTTTCTCATCAGGAGGACTACTGTGTCTTCCGTTATGAACCCAATACAGATTGCAAACACTGTACGTGAAAGTGCAAATAAAAAACTGTAAAAAACCTCTAAAAAACTCTGTTTCAGCTGTCACCAATTTTTTGGTGCTTATGCCTTGGATGTCTTGATAATTGAAACAGAAAAAAATTGTTGTTTCTCATTAACACATTCCATTAGAAGTACTATTGAGGACTGAGGACAGTGGCTTTTCTAGAAATCTTCAGTGGGTCTCTTTTTTTCTTTCATTAAAAAAATACTTTGGGCAAATTATTTGTTTGACTTTTATCCCAAAGTCTATGCTGAGGACTGACTATGCTTTCTCCTTTTTTAGCACAAGCCAGAATGTTGAGATGACAAATGCCACACAAGAACAAAAATCTGAGAGCATTGCTTGTACACTTAATTTTCATTTCTGTGGTCTTCCCAGTATTTAGAACAAGCATCACACTCTTGAATATGGGTTTGAGGAACCCCATAGCACATGGTTCTCCTTTCAGTACTTCTGATGACCTCAAGTAGAAAAGATTTTCAAAAACAGTGGGGCAAATACAGCTAGAGAAAGTATGTCTCTCTGCCTTTCTCTCTCAAAATAATTGAGATTAAGTCACTTGTTTCTGTTTCTGCCTTTTTCCTACTGTCAGCTTGTTAATAGGAAATAATGTCTTGAATTATTTTTAGTGTATAATTTTGCAAGTAAGAGAGGCAATTCCATTTGTGTGCAGGATAATGAAGAGTGTCTATATAACACCAATACAGATTTGGTCTCACGAATATTAATTTTTAATGCTTCAACATTAAAAACATTGTTTTTTTGTTTCCCTTGTTATCTTTAAAAGAATTTTTCTTCAATTCTTTAGTTCAAAAATTGAAAATAACTTCACAGAAGGAAATTTACTATATGGTACACTAAGTTATGACATTTCACTTTGGTTTTTCTTTATCCAGGAAGGGGATCCATAAATAATAAAGGAAAGAATGCAATTCGTACACATCCTCCCTCCTCCTTCACAGTTTAATAATCCAAAGGTTAGCTGCCTAAATATTTAATCACCTATACCTTCTACAGAATAAATAGAATTGTGTTCTTTTACAGAAAGGAACACTGTCTACCTTAGGCATGTGTCCAGGAATGATGTAACTCTCTCTCTGCTTACATGGAAAACCTAGGGTGTCTTTTTAGACAAGACAATACATGACAGCCTAAGTCAGTTGTGCCCTGCACATATAATGGTGAAATTACATTTTGACTTAAACCAGACTGCTGCGGAGAGACAGCCTGTGTTCTGTGTCATAAAATACTCCTGTGAGACCTGGTAGAACATGAAACTGCTGTGTTCAACCAAAATTTTTGGAGTAGGCTCTTCACCAGGGCTATTAAAGCACAGCTTTCCTGAGATGTCCTTTTCATAGAAAGATTCAAAATACTACTAATAAAAAGCACCTCTCAGTTCTGTAGAAAATTTACTAGATGCTATGCAAACCTCTAAGTGATAGAGGATGATGACTCAGATATCAGGTTTTGGAAGTGTACTTTGCTGAAAAAGCAGCACTACTTGTTTCTCACTACTTGAATATCTTTATTGTGTTGCATAGAGAAAAGGTACAATACAGGATTTAGAACAGCTATTTTCTAGAAGATTGTTTATTTTTAGGTGATTTTAAAAAAGTTTTTTTAGCAAATACTTCTTCTGCCATATCATAAAAAATAGATGTTTTGTAGACTAAAGAGTTTTATTTTTGGCAAAGCCTGAAAATAATATATGACTATGTTCTCACAGTGTCACACCCATCTCCTAATCTCATCTTGGAAAATCTAGGTAATAACTTGATCTTGCATGGAAAAAAACATCATCAAGTTTAGGAGGTCATGAAATTTGAAGTTAGAAAATCTTAAAAAAAGGCAATCATACTAGGAAGCTATAGCTCAGTTTGGGACACAACTACAAGAGGAAATAAACCTTGGGGATTCAGAGCACAAAAGCTATTTTGCACTTATTCCCTGTGTGGACAAGTGTTCAAACATGAAAGTTGACCATTACACTCAGCTGTCACAGAGGAAACCCAGTGCAGTCAGGAGTCACTTGCTGGAGCTGCAGGAAGATTGCAAATTCTCCATGGAGATGTATTGCTCTGTTTGAATACATCTGCAAACCACCTATTCATAGAAATTGTGATGGTAAATTATCAGAGCTGGTCCTTACTGTCTCTGTAGTTGTCCATATTGCGTATTTTTACTGGTTTTGAACAAAAAGTGACATGACACTGATGTGAATTCTTGAAATCTAGCTCCTTGAACAAGAAAAGGCACCAAAATTTGTCCAAGCTAAGGCTTCCAGAATGCTGCAATGGCAAAAAAGTCTGCATTTTTGCTCCATATTTCTGGGAATAGTCCACAGTTTTAAGGGGTTTTTCATACTTTTAAAAAAGATTTCTCAAGCAGACACTGAATCTGAAATACAGTTAAATGGTTTGAATTATGTGGAGATGAAAAGATTGGTTCTTACAGTGGGAAATATGTCTCAATTCCAATGAAAAATGAGGCTATTTGCATTAATGAAGACATGAGGATATATAAGGAAGTGGACAACACCCTATCAGATTTAGTACTGTATCTTTTTACTTTAGAAGTATATACCTTAGAATAATGTCATCATGTTCTCATGTTGATTCAGGCTTAATTACAGGACTGGTGTAATTAACATAACGGGGTAGCAGCTGTATAAGGGACTATCTGTAGAAGGCAAATTCAGGTGCTAATGGAGATTCCTAAAATCTTAGGATGGTTTTATTAGAGTTTCAAGCAAAGAAAAAAACTGCCAAACTATTTGTCAGTATTATTGATAGACAACTGAAATCGACTCAAAATCTAATGCAAAACTGGTGGAAGCATTTTATAAAGAATGCAATTTATGCAGTTTCACAGACTTTTTACAGTTTAGTAACTGTGTGTACTAGTAGAAAACAGATCCCATTTGCATCTGGATTTTTAAATGAGTATTAAGTTACATGCACTAGAAACTTCTATAAATTATTCCAGGAGAGGTTTGGTTCGGTTCGGTTCGGTTCGGAGGTTATCTCAGAAAAAATCATGTTCTCCAATGCTATATAGCCCGGCAGTGATATTTCATACTTTAAACACTGTTAGCTCAGTATACTCAGCTTAAGTAGAAAGTGAACTCACAAGAAAACTTCAAATTTTCTTGTCACTTTTCAAATCAGTAAATGTCTGGTTTAAGAGATCTGTTGAAGAACGAGAAGTCATGCAATAAAATGTGCAGAGGAAATAGAAATTATTATAAATTAACCAAGGTTTAATGGAAAAATCATAAAACATATCAAACATAAAACATGTCCATAAACTTAGGTAAAATATATTCAGTAGAAAATACGTGATAGCTTTTGGGGCAGAAGTCAGAGCCCCATAGAAAGAAACTTCAAAGTGTTAAAAAGAAACCCTTCATGTTGGAGCACAGCCGGTATAATATGACTATTCATGCACTCAAATTTAGAATGTCCATAGATTCAATTTAAGAAATGAGATTTTGTTTCTTTAAATACATTTATAATCTATACTGTATTTAAAAAATGTTTCTGAAAATTGCCAGTGATCAGTTTATACTAATGAAGAATTTTACTGAACCTGGTGATATTACCCATATGAGTATATTCAGCTATCAGCACTTGAACAATCAAATCTTAGTCAAAAAGGGTCTACATAAGGACTTACATGACTGAATCTTTATGCTAGAATTGCAGACAGCACAATTAAGTAGTATCAAAAAATACACAGGTAGTAGACATGTCTTTTCTAAGCAATGTGTGCACTGTAGAGTATTAATAGGCTTAAAATGGACAGAAATTATGACCAGAGGCCCAGAAGAAGAGACTATACTGCAGTCCTAAAGAAATGGAGAGAGGAATGTAAAAATTACCTCCAGAAGGGGAAAGACAATACAAAAAGAACATGAATAAAGGGTAAATGAGAAGAAGAAAAAAAATGCTCATTATTTATTACACAGCAAATCTTTACAAGCCTAATTTTAAAACCAGATGTCTCCATTTCTATCACTGAAGCACTACATCAGTGGAAACTGGAAGTTTTACCTAGAGAAAAGAAAAGCAAAGGATGATCAAAGGTCTGGAATAGCAGAAACATCAACCTTCAAAAAACTGTAAGGGCAGTATTATGCTCAAGCATCCACCAGGGTTTTAGTTTTTAAATAAAAAACTTCAATTTTACACAATGTTCACTTTGGAAAAAATTCAAGACAAAACTTTCTGAAGAATGCTTGCTTTGACTGTGCAAGGGAAAAATGGGGTTTTTTTCATCTTTCTTGCTTCAGTAAAACTTTTACTGATGACCCAAGTTTTCCCCCTCAATTTTTAATATATGTTTCAGTGTTCTTTTATAAAGTGTTCATTTTTCTTTTCATTATGCCTTTTTTTCTTGTTCTTTGTATAGATTTCATTTTATTAACATTTGACTGTTCACAGTGTTCCTGTTCCCCTGATCTTCTCTTATTTTCTTTGGCCAATACAAGTGTCTAAAGAAAAGTTCAGCTGTACAGAGATTCCACTAGTGCCACAAATGTGTATAGGGCAGGAACTAGTGTGAGTTTTGGCTTTCTCTTGATCTCTTGTGCACAGAAAAAAATGTTCTTAGTGTTTTATTAGACCGAGAAACTTTCCCTATTTTGTGAGTATATTTTACTTTTCTGAAGTCTAAAGACTTAAATTTGGTACCTGAACAGCTGTGCTAAATTTCAAGCTGAGGAAATAAGTATGTAGGTATGGCCAGAAATGTAGTCCAGTGAAAAATCATCTGTGCTTTAGCTCATTCACAGTCCTACAGGAAATGGTGCTGAATCATATCCAGATTGGTTCACTGAAATGTTGTGAGGAGGCTTTTCCTGCTTGACCTAATTGAAAATACTGATTTATGGGGTTACTATGTTGACTGCACCACTGTTGGACAATTTGTTGTCTGTTTTTAGCATGGCCAGCCTAACACAAAGGTTTCAAATTTAATGACACAACATTGTTGGTTTGAAATGTTTCTTTCCCATTGCTTCAAGCTGACGGAAATAACTGATTAGTCTAGGGAAGGGAATATTATGACCCTAACTCTTTTTTAGTCTACTATAATACAGTTTCAGGGTCCTTACCTCTTTTCTGGTATAGTAAGAGTTTGTCTTTAAATGGAGAAATGTTGTAAAGTTTCTGCTTCTTGTCCTTCATATTATCACTTGCATCCTTGTCACAGTTAAGTCTATTCTGCCCTTCTTTGTGTCCTTGGCTAACTTATGGAGCAGGCCAAAAATGGATCCTCAGGAATGTGTCACCACCAAGTGACATTGAGGAGTCTATGATTACTGATTTGTTCCCAGTTATCAGTTTCATTAATCAGGTGGAGATTTTTTATTCTGAGTTTTCTAATGTTAATTTCTTGTGGCAGGCATAGCCATTGAGCTCATCTCTTGTCCTGAATGTTCCTTGAAGCAATATATGGTCAAATGTTAATAAAGAATGTCATTTTCGTGAATATGCTGAAGGGTGAAGTATCCTCACTTTAGCTTCCACTCTTGGGGAGAAATCCAATGCAAATAATCAAAAAATTTTGATTTTGAATCTGCAGTCACTTTGCATTGCTGCTCCAGGGTTTAGTTTATGGGAACAAAGTAATTTTGGGACAGAAGTTCCAGACTAATGAAAGAAACTCCAGGAGATTTTGATTTTGGGTGGGGAAAAAGAAGATATGAAAATGCTTAAGGACTGAGTAGGTTTTCTCAATTTACTGCCTGTAATCAGTCCCGTTTCAATAGAAAACACCCACAATTATTTTGTACCCATCACACTTCATCCAGGCAGAATTCAGTGATAGAGTGCTGTATCACTCCTTTATAAAATAAGAGAAAAATATATCTGTTATCTCTTAGATGAATGATACCTCAAATTTTATTTCAAGACTGATCTTGCTTCCTTATTGTGTTAGCAGAACGTACCTCCTGCCAGATTATACATGATGAAATCTCCTCTGGGGAAAGTAAGGGACATAACTTCACAAGGACCTAGATCAGCAAAGGGAATAGCTGAATTGAAATGATGGTCAGAATCTTTCTCATAGGACCTGCTTGACAAACAGGGAAGGTGCCAGTGGACAAAGAGGATAGTTTGGAGGATGATTTTGCACTGGCTAGGCCACATCTTGACTACTGTGTCCAGTTCTGGGCCCCCCAAACTTAGGAAGGACATTGACATGTTTGAACATACCCACAGGAAGGCAACAAGGCTGGTGAAGGGTCTGGGGCACAGGTCGTATCAGGAGTGGCTGAGGGAGTTGGGGGGGTTCATCCTGGAGAAGAGGCAGCTCAAGGGTGGCCAGAAAGTATTCTGCACAAACAAAACATGAAACTTACTGATAAAGAACACAGAGGAGAGGCAAGAAGGAGCATTTTGAAATACAGTAGTGTAAGTTAATTCAGACAGTCTTCCATTGTGGGTGAGACTTGAAAGAGAGACATGACTTGCTAAAGAGGCGCTCAATTTTTATATACTAAAGTGCTGGTCTTTTTAATTTCTTTCTTTCCTAGAAATATTTTAGTTACATAGTACCTCTGTTTTACCAAAGTAAATTATAAGACTGGCATTGGGACTTTGAAATTGGTGTACACTCCATTCAAAGCAAGGTAGTGGAAATCATAGATGCATCATTCAAGTGATGATGACCAACCCAATGCAGCCTGTGGCCCAAGGGAAGCTGCCCATTCTTCATTGTTGAGATTTCTTTCCTAAACTATAGACAGAAAAGTAAATACTTCAAAAAGCAAAGACTTGTTAGTTGTTCCATGGAATGCTTTTTTTCCAAAGCAGAAGAATGGGTTTTCCACCATTGGTCATGGGGATTTCCCATTCTCTTCTGTGAAGATGAAAGCAATACACATACAAGCTGAACATAGCAAAGTATTGTTAAGTCTACTTCATATTTCGGTGACTTATTTGTGTTTCTTATGGTAGGAAGTTTTCAGACACTTTGGCAAGGTGGAGAAATATTGTAAGATAAGAAAAGGCCCATGGCTTCTGTGAATCAGAAAGGTTAAAGGAATCAGGTCATCATTGTGATAGAGATGAAAAAATATTTGTCACATTCGCACCAAGAGACACACACACCTTAAAACACAAAAACCCAAAGAAGCATTATGGTGCTTGAGTGTTGGTTCTTATGGCTCCCCCTTCCCACCTATCTTCTCTCTGGACTCCTGAAATGTTTCTTTAAAGTCACACAAATTTGCAATTATTGAAGAGCTTTTGATCTCACTGACACTAGTAATTTCTACAGATTATACTTATTGATAAATAAAAAGAAAAGAGAAGGCAAAATTTACAGTGGAATTGTGTTAATTTATTTTTAAATCACTTAAAAATTATAGCCTCTGTGAATCTGGCTTTAGGCTAAAGACATTTTGTGTTTAATGTCTTACACACAAATAATAGATTCTTTAGAATTACTCAAGTCAAGGCATATATAGTGTAGAAATGACAAACCTGAGTATTTTTTTGAAATGATTCTGAGATAAATTAAGATTTTAAATATTCATTTGAAGAAAATCTTCAAATATTTAGGAAGAAGTAATAAGAACTGGGACAGTACATGACAACAGGCTTGAAAAGTACTTAAAAAGACTTTATAGGTAGTAGATCTTTTATCTAATAGCTGGTAAAATTATTTAGTTTTAAATCAGTGTCTGGAAATTAACCTTTGCATGTTTTTAAAAAAACATTCTTTCCCAGTCATTTCACTCTAATCTATCAGCACTTTTCTTCCCTGCTTCTTTTTCTGCAGGAGTACTGTGTTTATAACAGGATTTGGTTTACATAAAAAATAAGAAGTTACACTTTGTACCCATGAAATATAATCTTATGTTAAATCAATCTCTGATGATCAAACATACCACTTCTGAGGAGATATATATACAACTCATTCTGTTTAGATTTAGAGGTTTCAGTGTGCAGTTCTGTACTATAAAATGAACCAGGACTTTTTCATCTCTCTTGATCTGGATGACATAGTGATTCTGAGCTCCAAATTCATTCAAATTCTAAATTCAGAATACTTGTTTAATGGCTCATCAAATAGAAAATATTCCTTCCTTTTGGTGATGAATTCTGGATGAATTTAAAAGTTCTTTTCAAAAGGCATTTGATTTGCATCCAGGTGGAATCGTGAGTAATATTTGTTGGATTCTGAGACAGATATTGTTATTTATCCACTAGAAAATTTTGATTCTGGTAATTTATATGATGATTCAATAAACTAAATCTTAGTTGGATACTTATTTTATGGCTTTACACATAATTGCTTTAGTTTTTCTATTTGACAATACAAAAAAACCCCCTGAACAACAAAACTCCCCACCCACAACATTCCCTCCCTCCCCTCCCCCCAAAAAATCAACAACCTTCTAATAATAGTTGAAATAGAAATACCTAGAATGCTATCTAGGATACACATTTGCAATGCATCACATGAGCTGCATTCTCTGTCAGAGTAAAAAAACACTGTTGCATTGTAATTTAATGTTTTCACTGCCAGAGAGAGCAGGAAGCTTTGAAAACCATGTTTTGTCTTTGTCTCAAAGGCCAAATTTATTCTGTCAAAGCATTTAATTTCTTCAAAACTGTCTGCTGAATTCTGAATTAATATGCAAGGAGAGTTGCACAAGAGTTATGGCCTGTCATAAATTCAACAATATTCTACATAATGGCTTCAGTATGCCTGTCATAAGTTTCTCTTGTCTTGACAATGTCTACAATAATGCAGAAGTCAGCGCTTTTAAATAATTAGATAAATGTGTACTTTTGACAGGAGCTGCTGTTTCTAACTTTCAGAACTACTGTGACACATATTCTCTAACTACTCTCTGCTACGCATATATATATTTGTTTCCCTTTCTATATGTTTTCCTTTTTAATCAAAGTAATATATGTCTGTTGTAGTTAATGTGCTTCCAAAGCTATTTGTTACATGGTATATGCTTTGTATGCTCATAGAGAACTCCAAAAGTCTCCCTGCAGGAATTTATTACATCTTTTCCCTTGGTTTCAACAGAAGCTGGAGGGGTGTGTTGTTTGCTAGGCTGCTGTTGTTGTATGTTATGAGATACAGAAATCTGTGCTGATACTCTGGAAGAGCATGTTGAGGTACAGGAGCAGTATAGCTACATCAGCCTGTCATTCTGCTCACAGGGTGAATTGGCTTTGCCCTAATAAGTTTTACCCTGTGTAGACCTTTAATTCATTGGGTACTAAGGTGATTCTGGTGTCCAGCTGACCCTATCCACAGCCAGCTCAGTTGCCACCATGCAGAAAAAAAAGAGAAACCAGAATTATTATCAAGTAAACATCTTTATTATCACTGTCTGGTGCAACACACGTGTTTGCGTCATGAAAGTTAATAACACAGATTTAGTTTTATAAGGTTGAGTTTCATTTCAAATTCATCTGTCTCATAAATAAGTAGGTAAAATGACTAAATGGTGTTACTGTGAAAAGAAAGACTTTTATCCATTCTTTCCTACCCTAGGACTGGATCAGTTATAATTTTGGAGGAAAGATAACTGTTCCAAATCCATTAAGATTCACTGTCTTCAGAGGCAAACAGCATCACAATACTTACATTAGTGGCACTGAACTAGTTTTCTGTTGAACAAATCAAGCCTTCGCATTATCTCATTAAGTTCACGTACATAATTTTAAAACTTTTATTTTGGTCTTGAAAATATTTGAGCTGTTTATTTAATATGTAGCTAAATTTCCTCGCCATCATCAGGAATTCTTTCTCTGCTTCTTCTTTTTTGTTCTCTGTAACACAAAATATTATGATAGTAAAATAGAATTAGTTTGCTAAGATTATGTATTCCAAAACACACGAATGGGTGCATTCAGAGGACAGGCTGGTAATTAGTCTGCAATATGCATCTAAAAAAATACCTTGTCTTCCAAAAATTATTGTCAGAGCTTTCAGAAAATACCCAAACCAGCACATTCAGTGAGTTCAGGATGTATCATGAGAGTGAGAAAATGTTTGGGTAATAGTGATTGTAACTAAAAACTTTGCAGAGTTTTATTTTTAATTTATGCTTGTGATGAAGAGAATAGGGATGTGTATATCACAAGGGTACTAATTTCTTCAACTTCTAACTTAAAAATTAATAGCAATGTAAAATATGAAAGTTTTATTAATAGAAGAATAAAGAGAAATATTTTTTTTTTAAAAAGCTTATGACAAAAGACCCTTATGGCAAAAAGAAGATTAGCTCATTTTCTGTATTTCTGTACTTTCCTGATGTGATATTTTTTAAAAAAAATTTGGATAGTTTAAATTTTTTGAATTTCAGACTTAAAGGAAAAAAGTTGTGCTAATTTGTGTATGCAAAACCCAAACCATATCTATACAGACAATTAAAAAATATTATCATTTAGCTGAATGTTTGAAAATGAGCTGTTTGAAAACAGAACTGAAGATCTTTAAAAGAATAATTAAATCTGGCTTGAGGATATAAGACTTTCTCTGTAAAACTGAGAAGATATTGCCAAGAAGGTAACGTTTTACTGACTAGCCTATTTTATGTAGACTCAGAGTAAGCGTGGTCTTATGTGTATATTCCTGTGCTTGTGAAGATTTGAGAAAGATTCACAGACAATTGGAGGTAAACTCTTTGTAAGATATCTCTAGAATTACTAAAAATAAATAGAAAAGGAGCCACAAAACATAATGAACGATGTGACACAAAAACTCCAAGGAGAATATGAAAGGAAATAAAGCAAGATAAGATACACATAGACACTGATAGACTGAGAGTAATAAGGCCAGCAGCAAAAGAGATTTCAGTATCATCTTTCAGACATCATCTTTCTAAAAGTGTTTGCAATGCTGAAATTTAAGCAAAAGGGAGGTAATTGTTAGAGCCAGCATTATCCTTGTCCAAAGGGTCCTCAAACTTTTAGGGATATTTTTCCTCCTGTATCTCACAATGCATGTCACGCAAATGTATAATGAACTTCAGGGCACCAGCTAAGGTAGATTCATCCTATATCATCTATCAGGTTTTTACTAGGCCTTGAGTCCCAGTGAAAGATCCCAGGAATTGAGATAAAGATCAGCCACTTCAGTGAATTATTGTGCCTAGGAAACATTGGTAGGGATCATCTTTAGGTTACAGACTATGTCGAAAACTTGGAAATGGAGATATAAAATAATGTGGGTTTTTGCTCTGCTCTTATGACCCTTCTCTGTCTATGGATGGAGATAAAAAAACGTTTGTTTCTCTCTGAGGAAGGAGTATTTGCTCAGTCTAATATTTGAAAGGAGAAAAGATACCTCTTTCTTCAGTGTGGCAAAAAAAAAATAGGGCCTTTACAGTTCTGCAGATTACAAATTTATTTGGTCTATTGTGTGTCCTTCAGACCTCTATGCCTTCTGTGGAAACCATTTAAAAACAGCAAGTCTTTTTATTCTCTTTTGGGGAAAGATTTTATGAGATATTTTTCTTAGTATCTCCCACCTGGAGATAGGGGATTGAAGGAAAGGACTGTTGTTATTTCTGCCACTAGATTATGAGTCTCTAAAAATGGATCCAAACATATTCCATTCCTCTGTCTTCTCAGGCTGGAGCCAACCAGCTGTGGAAGATCCCACTGACCATTAGATTCTTGATTAGTAAGTTCAGCTTTTTGATTGTTTGCTCTGAGATTTTAAGACTTGTTAGTTAATTTCATTGTGTACATAATTGATTGTGACTTTATTAACTCAAAAGAATTTAAACAGACATTAAAAAAGCCTCTGAATGTTAGAGATTTGGACATAGAAAACTATGTCACAAATCTGTAAAGACCTTACTCTTCCTGTACAGAATCCTACATGTAAATATGTATTTAAAGTTTTCTTTATTTATGTGTTAAAATTCTTATTTATTTCTTCCCAAACATTTAATTTTATAGGGAACAATAGAGAAAACAGATTAGCTGGTTGATAAGGAAGTCAAGCTTCCTATTCTGTAGCATTTTTTAAGATACACAATAAGATTTCTTTAAAGATGTTCATTTTTTAGTGTAACTACATATTTTAGAAAAGTAATCAAAAGTTTATTATCAGTATGAATCTGACCTTTTCATAATTGAACTGCTTAATCTCCCTGGATGATTTGTCCCTGCACTTTAATTATTTATCCTCAATACTTTTGGGACTCTAGGGTTGAAATAGAAGATCAATATCTCCCCTGTATATTAAAACTAAAACCAAGAAGTAATTGATTCCTAGAATACTCTAAAAAGTGTATCCAACATTTTCCAATAATTACTGTCTTGATCTTTGCCATCTTTCCTAGCCAAATATCCATTAAAACTTAGTTTAGCATCACAAGATGCCTAAAATTGAAACTGTACATTCTTAGAAATGACTTTTGCTTATGACATTTCTGACATTCAGGATCAAATCAAGCACTGTATGCTGCTGTCTAAGAAGAAATTGTAATGCTTTATGTGAGTATCATTGCAGTTTCAGCTCTTTTTTTCTTGCTATCAAGGGGAGATAGGCAAAGCACTGGAATATTGCAGCAGTCCTGTGTCTACATTGATATACACACAGAAAATCATAATCACAGGCAACATATGTCTGACAATGGTTAGCAAGACACCCTCTTTTTTTTTTTTCCTAGTTGAAAAGTCAAGCTTGTTTAATACTTCTTCATGCCTGCTTTTCTAGACCTTTGTTCCTGTAGCCTAAGTAATGCATCCTGCATTTTACTTTTTTGCTCCTGCAAGAAATTTGCTCCTGTCATAACTTCATTATACAGGTGACCTGTTCATCTTGATTCATTTCAGCTTTCACATCTTTTTTTTCCTTGACATAACTGATTATTTCTTATTCACTATTTGTACAAATGTTTCTCATGAAGGAAAAACCATGCTGACCATCTGTAGCCTGGGCATTTCCTCCAGAAAGCTGGATTCAGGGAGCAGACAGAGCTGAAAGGAGGGAGATGCAGGAGCAGTGAGCAAGCACACTATCCTTGCTGCTTTTGCATGTGATGCACCTGATGCCTGCCCAAGAGTATAAAATGTAGCATGCATTTATTTGTCCAATAACCCTCTGAGGCACAGAATCCAGAATCAGCTACACACATATGGTCATTCAATCACAACATAGAAATACATCTCTGACTGTCACCCTGTGGGTTTTTTTTTTTTTTTTTGGTTTTTTTTTTTTTTTTTTTTTTTTTTTTTTTTTTTTTTTTTTTTTTTTTTTTTTTTTTTTTGGTTTTTTTTTTTTTTTTTTTTTTTTTTTTTTAATTTTTGTTGTTGTTTTTTAAATTTTCTTATACTTCTGATTGTTTACTTTCTTGGAGTCAGTTTCTCACACTTCTAACAGTCTCTTAATGTAAATATAGCTCTGTTTACCCAACGGTTGTTTCTTGTTTACATTCCTTTCTGGAGGAGGAGACAAACTGATTGACTGTCTGTTTGACCTGTGTGGTTGGAGGGGTTGTGATTCTATCCTCCAATTTACAACCAGTGCTAAAAATGTATAAATATGAAAGAAAGTAAAGTTCTGCCTTTCTTTCCTGCTTGGCATCTCTGAGTCCATGTGGTTCCTTTGTCCGATTGTGTCATCAGACCACTTTATTTAATGAGTTTAACTGAAAAGAGTATCTCCTATTCAGTTGTGATTTCATATGTAACATTGCTTTTTTGTTGAGTTTGACTCTTCAACAAGATTATTCCTCCAACTCAATTAAGTCTTTTAAACTATATGCTTCAAAGTCTAATGTTGGCATAAATTGTACCAGTTTTGTGAACTGAAAAACGAATGAGAATTCTCTCTTTTCCTTATTTGAAACTGCTCAGTCACCAGGGTCAAACACAGAAGGCTTGGTGCATTCATCAGAGGTACCTTGTTTGTTTACCTGTGCCATAGTGTTTAATCCATTTAGTGTAACCTTGATCCTCCCGAGAGTGTGGGAGGAAGACAGAGGACTGTGCTAAGATCTGATTATTATGATTTTTAGAGATATGTCTCCGCCCAAATTACAGTGAGAACAAATGGAGAAGTCAATAATGGATATTATTTAACCTTAAATTTGAGGCAGAAAGAGATAGAAAGGAATAGACAAGGGGGGAGGGAGGTTGAGTGAGAGAGAGTGAGAGAATGGATTAAGTAGAAAAACAGGTACCAGCCCTGTGGGTCCAGCAGCATCCTACTGGTCCTCTTCATTCTGGGCTTCTCAGTGGTGCGTCCCACCAAACACAGAGTACAATGGATTAATAAATATTCTGGTACAGGTGGGAATGCAAAGCACCTCCCTAGGAGAGGGGAATGGTTTAAACAGTCTTTTGCAACTGACTCTGGATGTTGCCACACTGTGTATCAGGACAGCTGCTGGGTCTGACTCTCGTTGATACATTCTTCATTTACTTCTTCTTAGACCTGACATAATTGGACATTAGTGTCACCTTTATCTTCTCTCAAGGCAGGTTGCTTAACTCACAGTACAATTTCCCAAAATTCAGGAGGCATATTCAGGTGGGGTGAGTATTATTCAGGTGAGGAGGTATATTCAGGTAGGTTGTTGCAGATTTCTTACACAGTTTGCCATAGTGAACAAAGTCCTTCTGTAATCTTAACAGTGTTCAAGACAATTATGATTTTTACATTCCTTAAAAGGGGGAGGGGGAGAAGAAATAAACAGAGAAAAAAATCTCTTCATAATACTCTGTAAATTTCAGTGTTCTACCTGAGAGTTTATATTTTCTATCTCCCAAATTGTGAGAAAATAAGTTAGGTGTTCCATTAACCACTTTAAATTTTAGAATGGAGAAGGACAGAGAAAGGGTTTGTGCATACCAGTCAGTACTCTTGTACACCTGAGGTTATTGCTCTTCCTAGTGTGCAAAAGAAAGGCAAAAAAAAAAGCAAATTGTATGGACATAACCTTATTGCAGTAGTAACTCAAGAGCAACCAGTCCTAAATTTTATTGTTATTGATCATTATGTATCCTCTACATAATTACTTGAGGCCGATACACACAGAATTGACAGTTCACCATTTAAATTAGAACATTGTGCTTTTTCTTCAAACTTTTTATATTCCATTAGATTAATTAATCCTTAACACTTCACAGTAAGGAAAACAGAGGAACCCAAACTAAGGAAATGTTTACATGTATGTGTATAAGATATGCACATATAAAATACTTGGATACATGTAAGCGTATGTGCAATTATGTATATATGCAATTAAAGAATAACTTGCAATTAATTAAAGAATACTTCTGTTTCAAACTTTACTTTTTATGCAAATTTGTTCTTCATATTTATTTACAACTTTAACATAAATTCATAAGTTCAACCAACTTTTTAACATTGAATTCCAGCCTTTGGAATGATAAGGTTATCTTATTTTCTATTCCAAGTATTCAGAGTGGTTGTCAAGTTACATTATACATATTTTTGCTAGTTGCAGGTGGCAAGATTTTGTCTGCTGGAGTGCAGGGAAGAGAAAAGTGATGTCACAAATTTTCAGTTCCAATGAACTCTGGAGGACACACTGCAGGACACATCTGGGACCCCTCAGCCAAGGAGGTGGTATATCTTTGGGAAAATGTACTTAGGAAAGGCTAAAAAGTTTGCTTCAAAGCAAGAGAGAGAAGACTGAAATGTAGAGAAATCAGGAATGAATTGAACCAGGGAATAAAATGGTAGGGGGAGGTCTTCTATATTTTTAGATTTGCTTTTCCCCATCCTATTCTACCTTTACCTGGCCATAAATTAGACTCCCCAAGTCAAATCTGTTTTGCCTGTAATGGTAGTTGGTAATTGATATCCCTGCTTTCATTTCAACCTGTGAGCTTTTCCTTCTTATTTTCTCCCTCTCTCCTGGAAGCAACTGCATCCTCTTGGCAGCCCACCAAGGTAAACCCATCACAATATTTTCATCCACTCATTAATAAATGAAAGCATGGTTAATAAACTGTATATTGAACTAGTAATTTCACCAGTGCTGAAATCTGTTCTTTCTGACAGCATCACAAGTTTTTCCACTGAATATAGTGGCTACAGAATTGAAGAATATTAGATATATTTGTCTCTTTATAAAATATATTAATATACATAGTCATGTATTTGGGGTTTTGCCCAAAGTGTCTTTCTTTAAAGCATTTGGCATATATTAGCACTTTTTCTAACATTTTTTATGACTAATACCTAGTAGCTGTTTGAAGTACAAGCAATTGATGGGAAACTCTAGATCTGTAGAGGAAAATGTTAATCACTGTTCCTTTTTCCTTCATATAGTGAACACAGTAATTAAAGTCCTGTTTGCTGGCATAAATTTCTCGAAATAAAACACAAAACTTGATCTTCCTTAAAAGCAAATATTAAAAGATAGCAGTAATAATAATAATAATAAGAAGAAGAATAAGAAGAATAAGAAGAATATACAACGACAACAAATTATTTTTAATGTTTGTATTGTGGAATATTTTACGAGGCCTTTTACAAGCATACAATAAATTGCATCCTCTACTTCAAAGTGAATATTAAACAGAACTGTGATTTCAGGAACTCTTATGATAAACTTGTTTATTAGGTATATGCAGAGTAAATATAACAACAAAAAAGGAACATTCTCCATATTTCTGTCATATTTTCATGAGAAATGTTACACCATGAAGTTTCTCTTGATTTATCAGTGCCTGGCTTAAAATAAAAGCCAAAATAATTAATAGATTCAGTTAACTGAGGTATGAAAGCAATCAACAATTGATCAAAAGAAAGAAAATTAAATCAATTTTTAATAATAATTTATAAAGCATAAGAGCTGAAGAACTAAAGCTTTCTATTTTCTTTCTATTCATCATGATCTACAAAATCTAGTCAACAATAGTCTATATTTTATCATATAACTTTTGTACTCTTCAAATATTGCTATGGTTCCTTTCACTTTTTAAATGTAATTTCCTCTGAATATTAGACTTCTGTTAATGTTTTTTTGTGATCATTAAGCTGAAAACCATATGTGTTCAAATTGCAAATACTAATAATGCTGGTTTGTTTTGAACTGAGACCTAAGAGGTGGGAAATTTATTGATCCCTGATTTCTGATATTAGAAAATACTAACATTTATTTCCTATTTGCTCTTTTCCTGTTTGTCATGGGGTTTTATGCTATTTTCTCATGTCTCTTCTAAAGCTTCAGAAGCTTTAGTTCATTTAGTCATTACGTGAATAAATGTTTACACAACCTGTTCATTCCTTACACGTGTGGTGCAACCTCTTTTGTCACTTTTGTTGCCCTCCTCTATCTTCTGTGGCTTCCAAATTGCACATTATCTTTCTGTGCAATGGACAGTGCACACTACATTGAAAATGTGAGTTCATGTTATGGTTTAATTTTATTTCTCCCTTTCCTTTTCTAATACTGTTTTCTTGACCATTATTGAAATGTCCTATTATTTTCATGTGTCTATTTATTCTTCGGTGGTACAAGACATGATAATGATCATTGCTGTTTATACAGAATAAGATAGTTTTTCTCCTGTGTATTCTGGATCTGTATTGAATTTCTCTTGCTGATATAATTAGGTCTGACCATTCATCTTCATTATCTCTTTTCTATGTTTTAGCCAATTAGCAATGAGTTTATACCTTTGCTGCATTCTAGTTTCCTCAAGGATCTCTTTAAAAACTTATATAGACTCTAGTAAAGTTCCTCTTCTCCACAGTTCTTAATTGTTTTTTAAATAAGTCCATTAATTTTGTGGGAAAGAAGTTTCCTTAGAAAATCTTGTCTCTCCGGAATAAAGCATATTTATTCCCATGCCCAGCAATTCTATTTTCAATCCATTCTCTACAGAAAACCCATAGAAATTAGGCTTTTAAATTCACAGTTCTGTGGATTTTCTCCAAACCTTTTTTTTTTTTTTTTTTTTTTTTAATATAGCCAGCACATTGCCCATTACCATCTAGATCCGGCACTTGAAAAACCCAAACATCTCTACAGTGCAGTTAACAAACTGGCAGGTGATCCTTTAATCTTTGATCTTTTAATCTTTCTCATGACATATCAAAAAGGGACAGACCACCTGTAGTTGCTGGAACCTCCTGAAAGTCACCCTTGGTGGATGCAGCAGCAAAGAATACATCTGATGTTGGTGCTGCTGACTTACCTCAAATGCTCCTTCTATAATTTTATATCACTGCGCTTATCACAACATTCCCTCTAGTGACACAGTTGCAGAAAATTTTGTTAGTTGAAAGAATTGTGCAAGTTGTATCTCCAAGACTTCCAGGTGTGTTTCCTAAATCCTATAACTAATTTTTTTACTTTTTTTTCTTTTCGTAATATCTGCAGTCTTTCTATGGCTGCATGTGATATCTTTTCTCCACTTGCTTTCCAATTCCTTCAGTGTTTTCTCTCTGTGATGGGTTGACCTTGGCTGGACACCAGGTACACACCAAATCTGCTCTATTGCTGTCCTCCTCAGCTGGGCACTCGAGACAAAACATAAAAATGGTCAAGATAAGAACAGGAAGTTACACCAGTTACTGTCACAGTCAAAACAAACTTGACTGAGAGGAATTAGTTTAATGTATTACCAGTCAAATCAGAATATATGATAATGAGAAAAGAACTCCTAAATCTTAAAACTTCCTCCCACACCCTCCACCCTCTTGCCTTCCCTTCTTCCAGGGCTGAAATATGCTCCTGATATTCTTTACCTCCTGGCCTTTAGTGGTGCAGGGGTATGAGGAACGGAGGTTCTCATGTTCTCCTCTCCTCTCTGGCTGCAATTGTCATTGTGCAGCATTTTTCCTTTTCTTAGATACATTATCCCAGAGGTGCACTTCCATCACTAATGAGCATTGGCTTGGCCAGCAGTGGGTTGGTCTTGGAGTCAAGATTTGCTCTGTTGTACGTGGGAGAGGCTTCTAGCAGCTTCTCACAGAGGCCACCTCTGTAGCCACCACGTTACCAAACCTTGCCATGCATACACAATACATTTTATCTCTGACAAATGACTATATAAACAGAGCACAGATGCTTTTGGTAGTAACCAGGGCTCTGTGTTCTGAAGACACAAATGAATTCTCTTGGTTTCCAAATTCTGTTCAGACTTTGCCATGTTTTCGTACACTGAATGCTTTTCCCAACAATTATCCAATTAGTTAATGGAGTTTATTCATCTTTTGTGACTTTATTTAGTAGATCTGTTTACTGAAAACAGGTTTTATCCAAACTAACAATCTGAGGAAAAAAACAGGATTTTTTTTCTTGCAGTCAGAAATGGCAATACTATACAGTGTTTGGATTCTTGTGGATGAGAATTAAATAAGGTATAATCCTGTGGCAGGCCAGGTGGCTTAGCAGCTGTTCAGAGTATTGTGAGACAGGAAGGTTGGTTTGAAAGCAACCTCATCTATCTTTCTCTCACCCATTCACTTGGCTGGGAAAGCTCAGCCCTGCTGATATTGTGAAGGTGATACAGTTCTGTGGCCTGACCTTGGCTCCTCTGCATGATGAGGGATATAAGCAGAGGAGCTGGGGAAATGACAGCTGCTGAAGGTAAGGCTACCTCCTGCTGATCAGCTGATAAAGTAACATAGAAGTTACTTTCCTGCTGGTTTTCTTGCTGTGTTTATTTTTCATAGTGACAGAAACACACACACACAATGATTTGCTCCCAGTGCAACCCAATGACATGTATATATTGGCAGATCCAGACAAACTTGAGGTTGTGCTACTCATGCTATGCTGGCAGATAAAATGAGGAATGGAAAGACCTGAGATTTTATGTTGCTTGATGCAATACATGTTTGTTACATGTGATCACTTATTTTAAATAGTACAGGTTCTAACCTCTAAATATAATTCTAAAAAACATATGAAGTCTTTCTGGTATGTGCTTCACTCATTTATGCCTTTAGTTTACAGCCACACAAACAGATCACTTTAGAGTTAAAGATTGCATTGTCCTGGAAGTTCATACCAGAAACTGTGTCTTAGGTGGGTTCTAGAGAAAAACAAGAGACACTTTATTGAGCAAATGATTGAATTTGTACCTAGAGTGTATAAAAGGAAAGGGGAAGAACTGAGGTTTGTGTAAATACAATTAGTCCTTCCTGAGATTGACCAAGATAAGTCAAAAGTAAACTTTGCTGATATCCTTTCTGGAGGCAGAAATGATCCCTGTAGCCTCCCTTTCCAGTTTAGAGATAAAAAAAGATGCAATTGAAAGATATAAGCATAGCTGCTTGCTAGGAAGATGTGGTGAATTTGGTTGGTGGTTGCTGCATTCCCGTTCTTGCTCATGAGAAGAAACACAGCATAACCAGCATCTGTCAGATTCAGTGACTCCAAGTGGGGTCTCAGTGCAGAGTAGAGGGTGGGAGTCACCTCCCTTGACCTGCTGGCCACGTTTCTTTCTATGCAACCCTGGATATAACTCCCTTTCTGAGCTGTGAGCATACATTGCCAGCTCATTTCCATTGTTTTGTCCACTTTTTCTCAGTGCTGCTTTCAATCCATGCACTAGATTTATCACTGTGAATAGTGATACCTGGGGTTGCCCTGCCTCAGGTTCAGGATCTTTTACCTGTCCTTTATGAACTTCATGAACCTTCACATGGGCCCAGTCCTCAAGCCTGTGAAAACTCCTCCCTTTCCTGCAGCACCATGAAATGCATCCCTCAGTTTTGTACCACCTGCAGGCTTGCTTCAGTCCCACTGTCTGTGCCACTGATAAAGATATTCAATAATATTTGCCCCAGGGTGTACCCCTATCACCGCACGGGCCTTCCAGGGAAAGATGAGACTTGGACACAGGTGTGGGTTCAGCCAGAGATCAGGGCAGGAAGCCCCTTTATTTACAAAATGGGTACATTTATAGACTAGCTATAAAGCCTGTGGATTGGAGGATGGAGTTTCCACCTTCCTACCACATTGGTCAAGGTGACTGTCACTCAGTCTTGTTTGTCCCAGCATGGAATGCAAAGCCATGGCTATGTTCCATAAACATAGCTGATGTTTACATTAACAGAGCGTGAGAAGGTAGAGTCTTCTCCTCTAATATGAACTCTCAGGCAGCTAGGAAAAACCCTCATGGTAACAGACCCCTGAGAGACAGCACTTGGCACAGTTTTCCATTTAGCCATTGAGCCAGTGACTGTAAGTTTTCAAATGTGGCCAGTCTACCTGTTCTGTATCCACCTAAAAGTGCATTCATCACACCCATGTCTTTCCAATTTAATGGCAAGAATGTTGTGAGGGACCATATTAAATCCTTACAGAAGTCCAAGCAGATGAGGTTTGTAGCTCTTCCCTTGTCCACTGATGCAGTCATTCTTTCAGGCCACTAGATTAGTCAGGCATGATTTGTCCATGGTGAAGCCATGTTGACTGTCTCTAAACCCCTTCCTGTCTTCCATATGTTTTAACATCTCTTCCAGAAGGTGATCTGTTGCAAGGCTTTACTGGGCAGAGGTGAGGCTGACCAGCAAGAATTTACCAGAGTCAATGACTATAAATAATGACTATGAATAATAGTATTTCAAACCATATTACTCTACCATGCCGCTGACTTCTAAATTCAAGGCCTCAGAGCTGACACAAAATGTGGCAGCCCCACATAACCCCCATCCACACATCCACACAAACATAGACACCTCCTAATTATAGATAAATGATACTTAAGGCCTGTGAGTATACATGGGGTAGATTTGCTTCCACAGCAGGACCTTCTTCCTTCTCTCAGCACATCTAGCAGAGGGGGTTTGTCATTAACAAATTACTTATCAGCAAGTCCCATTACTAAGCTAGACGATGCTCTGCTTCAACAACTGTTCACTATTTCAAAGACAAAACTTTAGAAATGTTAATATGAACAGATAAGACAGCCACATTTGCCAGGAGGGGCATGAAGATCAGCAGATAAATATAACTTAATAGAGAAATTTTGTAAATATTTTTTATTTAAAAGAAGTTATCTCCCTATGATCTGTGGTTTTAAAATGGAAAAGAGACTAATGCATTACTGTACTGTAGTGTTAGTACTTATTTTGTATCCTCCCTTTATATTTCTTTTGCATAACCTCTGGGGAACTCCTGTTTAAACGTTTTTTTCTGCATTTACTGTTGTAGGGTATCAATTCACTATAAATATAAACAAATTTAGAGTTTCTAGCCATTGCTAAACTATGGAATATTTTATTCATTTTCAAATAATTGTTGGAATAAGAGAAGGAAAGAAAACAGAAAGAGAGAAAAAAATGAAAAAGATAACCCTTGTTGGAGATCTCCTCATGCTTTACCATTTATTCATAACCAATCTGATTTCTCTAAAAAATTTGCTCCCAGTCCTTCTAAAGATATCTTTGTGTGTTTCTTGTGGCTAGAGAAGAAATAAACCCTTTTACAGAGTTTTAATTTCTTCATAACCTACATTTTAATGAGACAAGGCCATATTGGTGCAAAACATAGAGACATCTTCACTGTTGACTCCAGACTGTTTTTGTTGACCAAATAAAAATGTTCTGATGTAGTACCTAGAAGATAATGAGACATTGAGAAAATGCCTGATCTCTCTTACTGTAATTGAATACAGAGACCAAAATTTCACTAACATTTAAGAATTTGGTCTGCCTCATAGCTTGAATAATTTTCATATTAGTGCAAAAACTAACAGTGGTCTAACACCCATCTGTAGATGTGTAGATGAGAGCTTTAGGCATTGATAATGTATGAACTGTGACTCTGTGGAATCTATGCCATGCAAAGGGCTGTGGAGTACATAGGAAAAATTAATGTAATCTACCATGTTAGAGCATGAAAGAAATAAAGCAAAAAATCTTAATAAAATGGTTTAGGATGCTTTGTTTAAAATAATTTATGCTTTTAATCATAATTTATCTGCCATTTTATAGGTAATACTGGTGTTTTTTACATTCCCCTTTAGTTGCAATGGCTTCTAAGATGAAAAAGAAATCATTACTAAATAGTGTTATATTTTGTGGTTTTTTGTTAGTTTTTAGTCTGATATTTCTGAACTTGAAACTATTTTATTGCTTCAAGCACTGCAACAGAGCAGAACTGTTTATTGTATCACTGTCAGTGTCCTCCGGGCCCCAGGGTTTCATTTTGTAAATTGAGTCTGGCTTACTGTGGTAATTCTCAGAAAGCAAATTAGAATTTATTCTTAATACATGAGGAAAAGAAAATAAAATAAACCTTTACTGTTATGAAGGGGTATTAGGTAAATATTTTAATGTAATGCAGCGCTGTAGTCAAATTTGATGATAACAATATTTCAAAAAATTGAAAGAAGTAATGTTTGTTATTTTTACTTCTGGAAGTTTGCTCTAGACAAATGTTTCACCTCAATATCAAATCATAAGTTGCACTGATGCCTAAGGTGTTAGACTTCAAAAAAATTCTGAAAAGATAATAACTATACTAGAAAGAATTGTATAAGAGACACTCAGTCACTGGATTTTACACTGAACCCCCTGTGTTATGAAAGGTGAGTTGATACAATTGAAAAGAAAAATTTATGACATTTTAGATAACCTCTCAGCAAGAGACAAATTAACATTAATTATAGGCGAAGACAGAAGTTGTGTTTTCAGAATGCAAATGATATTCAAAAAGAGAACTGACATACCTTCCAATGACAGCAATATCTGTGTTGTGTTCTGAACTGGAGAAAATGAGGGACTATCCACCTGAACTAATATCCACCATTGTGTTTTCGCAATGAAAACCTAGAAGTTTTGTCATTACTGGATAGATTTTGGCAATGCAGTTATATCTCACTGATGTTTTTAGTTCTAGTAAATTAGAATTTTAAAGCTTAAATTCACTGTTTTACTGAAGTAGTTGTAAATCCATTTTTAAACTTATCAGTTGCCTCATCTTTCCACTCCCCAATTATAATGCATATCCAAAATAAAAGTATCACTAGCAATAAGGTTATTGCCTATTTTGACCAAATACTAAATACAGACACAAGGACTAAAACTTCTAAAACATCAGCTTTGAAATTCATGGATGAGATATGGAAAGGTAATGCCAGACATTTGTGCTAAGTACATAAACTGGATCCTACAGTTTCTCTCTGATAGTCCCATGGACCTTCCTGTGTGGAGCAGCCCATGCTGAATTGAGCTGCCTGCCTTATGACGTGAGAATCTAAAGGAACTTTATACAGCTCTCTACAGCAATCACATAATCTCTTTTCCCTACATCTGCTCCTTCCAAGTTTGAAATTGTCTCTTGAATTATCAATCTTTTTTCACTCCTGATGAACAAAGTCACATTTTTTCCCCAGTGTATATGCCCACATATTATTGAAACTTTTCCTCTTTTTCTTTCCCCCATCACTTTCTCCAACACTATTGATAAAATGAATGTAACTTTTCTTTGCTTTTCATTGCTATACTGTGAACTGCCCAAGCTATTCAACAGGTTCATAATATTCTGACCTCCATGATGAAGGTGGCACATCCCTTCATGAATCCCTTCAGGCTCAAAAGAGTGTCAAAATCACTACAGAAGCCTTTTGTTTGTGTTGATCTTTCACAAACTGACATAGGCTTCAGGCATGTCTGTTCCTGTGAAAATTCATCAAAGGTCGGAAGTTTGTTCGTCTCTGATAAGCATCCCTTAGCAAAGAGCTGTCTCACTTCAGATCTGCCAGCTTCTACTTCTTCACCACAGTCACAGAAATCAGAGTTTCCAGGCAACAGTGACATAAGTAGGCATTAAGGAGATAGTAAATGGTCAATTGTGACTGATTTGATAAGTAATTACACAGGCAAAATGAGATGCAGTCTCCATTTGCAGAAAAATATTTTTGTCAGTAGTTTCAGGAGCAACTAAAGCAATAGCTTTTCAAAATATCTCCTATTGTCAAATTGTTTCCAAAGATATATTAATAAACAAAGCTGGCTCTGAGACTGTGATACTCTTCCAGTTGGTTTAATAGTTCAACTCAAATTTCTTGATTCTTCCATCATCTTTTCAGAGTAATTTAGCCTGTACTTCCTTACAAGATATTACTTGAGAACCGCTAGAATATTATCTTGTGGTTCTCTTGCAATGAATTGCATATCAAACTTGTTATTATGACATTGTTGACATAATAAAATACTCTTAACATCAGAGTAGTCCTCTTTATTTTCATAAACAGGAGATTCTTATAAGACATAATAAAGAAGTCAGATTTGCAAGGTATTTGGAAGTCCAAAATGCAGCTAACCCCCTAAATCCGACAGATACCAAAGTAAATTCAGTAACAAAGTATTGTCAAAATTATAAGTGATGTTTATACAATTTGACAATTAATCATGTTCAGCATGTATAATTACTACATATTAATGTTTGTTGCTATTTCTCTCCCAAAATGAAATGTGTAAAAATGTATAAAATGCATTTGGCAGTGATATTTTTTCCATTTCAAGATGAAACTGAAATTTCTCTGATAATCCAGAAGGAAAATACACCAGTTATTGAGTCACGTCGTGTCACTGTGTGGCAGTCCTAACTTGAATGATGTACATATTTCAGTATTTTCCTAGTAAATATTTTCTTCATTCTTAAGATAACAGAGTAAATAAAGGACCTTATTGTGAGATAAAGATGAGAGGCACCTGACTGAGAAAAAAGTTTTTAAAAAATCAGGACTGTATAAACTGATTCACTTGGTTTGCTTGAGTGAATTAATGAGAAACTGCAGCACCATGAGCAGAAACACTGTGAACTCCCAAGACCATAGAAGTTATCAGCAAAATAATTTTCATCAAAGCAGTCCTGGAACTGGATACAGGAGTAATACAACTGGATCCCTGGCACTGACCTAAGTATAATGATAACTGTCTTTGACTGTAAATGGATTATCCAAAAGGAAGGAAAAAAACATCAACAATAAAAGTTAAGCATATTTTAAGTTGAAATGAATATTAGGCTCTTAATTTTTTTTCTGTGTTATAATCCAGAAAAAAACCCAAGAAAAGCAGAGAATGAATTTTGGTAGAATATTACATTACACAAAATAAAAGGCTAATCATGACCATCTCTCCTCTTCCTAATCCATTTTCAATAAGGGTGAATTCCTGTTTTTCAATTAATAGAACTGTGTTTTAGTTTTGTTCATTATGTTTCTGACAATCATAGGATGAACCTAGCCAGAAAAAAATACACTTTCTGATTACTCTTATATCAGATTTTTACCACCATGTTAAAGTAAAATATTTCTTTGCTCAGTAAAAAACACTAAAATAAATAAGTCCAATACCTTGGAAAGCAAAAGGGAAGATTAAAATGAGTAAAGTAAGCAGACTCTTGCAACCTTTTGGATTTAATGTGTACACAAATTATTAGCAGCTTCATTTCCATCTTTAAGCACTTTGTCTTGAAGTACTTTGAAGTACTTTGACTTCAAAGTCAATACTTTCAAGTAAGGATATATGGAAAGTTATGTTTTATCAATAATTAATACCAGCTCAACAATCTGATCATTATTTTTAGACACAAGCAATTTAGAATTTATTAGTATAAAGCTGGAGGTGTTGTGTTTCCATCTGTCTTCAATTGTAGAACATCTACTTTGATGTTCCTTTTACATTTGACATTGTTTTCAATTTACATATCTTACAGGGCATCCCACAAAATCAGCCAGATGACTTACATATCCACATCTAAAGCAATAGCTTGGCTTTTATATTTTAGCCCAAAGTGGTCTTTTATTTCCCTTCACACTATTTCGGTTTACTGCACTGATTTTAACACTCTCTGAAGTCTAACTAGAGGAGGTAATTTTTCAATTTCTTTCATTGTTTCTGATAAACTCAGAAGTGTTGCGAAGGGGTAAATTGTCCTCATCTGGTATTAAACTTTTGCTTTTCAGTTGTTAGATCACAGATCTGTTTGTCAGCTATACTTCAACAACTGTTTGAGATTTTGTAGAAACAAAGTCATGTAAAAAACTGTAAACCACTCAGTCCTTTGAGATTTTTTTGCTCTCCTTCAAAAATAGCATCTTCCACAACATTTATAAAGGGCCAAAGTGCTTACTGCCTGCAACAATTGCTTTGTACTAGCAGAATAAAAAGAACATCTGTTATGGTAGCTAGCACTAATATATGCCATGTCATCAAGTCCAAAGTAATAAGGCAAAAAGCTTTCTTTTTTATATCAAAAAAAAAAAACCAAAAACAAAAAACAACAAAAAACAAAAAAACAAACAAACAAAACAAAAAAAAAACACCCCCCAAAAAACCCAAGAAAAAAGCTGGTGATGGTTTACAAGGAATGCCCTAGGTGTGTTTCTGCTTCTGGTGGCTGTCATATTGGCAGTCAAGTAGGTATGAAACTGCTTACTCTGGTCTTCTTCTCTAACAGAATAAATATAGGACTTTTCTCCATTTCCCCCTTACAAATACGCGTTTCTACGTAAGTTTAATTATCCTGGCACTAAATCCTCATGAGATGGTACTTGTTGAGATTTTTCAGAACATCTGTTTCAAATCAGTGCCACTTTTCAGCTAATAAATAGGCTTTCTTTCTTTCCTTCTTTCCTTCTTTCCTTCTTTCCTTCTTTCTTTCTTTCTCTTTTTCTCTCTTTCTTACTCTCTTTCTCTTTTTCTCTCTTTCTTTCTCTCTCTCTCTTTTCCCTCCTTTTTTCTCTCTCTATCATCTGTCTATTTATCTATCTAGCTAGCTATTTAAATTGCTCTGAGAATTTCTTCAGGCAACTGGTAATTTCCTCTGTGACCCTTTATGAATAAATGGGAATTTGATAGTTTCTCTCTGATAGTCTGTGTAACCAGAAGAAACTAAAGAACTTTTAAAGAGACATGATCAGTTTGCTAATAATGTTCTTTATTCAAGATAAGCTAATAATAAAATCATAGCTAATTCTATGATTTTAAACCAGAAATTTATTTTGTCTTTCCAATGAGACTATTTTAGTTATATAAGTTACGCTACGTTATGTTACATGTTATTCTCCCGACAACTGTTTTCCTGAGTTGCAGGGAACCTGTTCCTGTCAGAAGCTGGAGTATCCTTCTTCTCAGAAAGAAGAAGGAAAAAAGAAATATGCAAATGGTCATGGTCAAAGAATAATAGAGAGGGTCCTCTGAAAATTGGAACAAATTATGTTACATTTGTGGATCATTGATTGGTGTAATTATAAGGCGTATCTATTCTGAATTGTAAGGCCAGATAGCAAGAGAAAAACCTGAGGATTATAGGTCACAAGCAGTTTTTCAACAATCCAGTCAATCTAATGGAAAACAGATGCATCAGGCTAGGAAATGGTAGACAACTAGCTCAGAGTTCATTCACTGTATTGAATTTGGGCATTTTATAAAAGAAATTAGTTTTGGACTTCATGAGGAATCATGTCTAACCAAAAGATACACTGATGCCTAAAAGCACAAGGACAACAGAGAAGTGCAATGGTGAGACACTGGGACTCTTGAAGGTGAAGAAATGTGAAGACTTAGGGATTCTGAAAAAGCACAGGTTGAGAATAAACCCTAAAACTGTAAGACAGGTAACTTGCGTAGATCTGGATTGTCACAATATTTCAGCAGCTGAACTCTTCTCAGTGGAACACCCAACACAAGTGATGCAAAGGTGAGCTGGTGGGCTGATCTGAAGCCAGCCTGGGGTATGACATGAGCAAGACATTGTCAGTGAAATTCACCTCAGTTTAGGAGGCTAATAATGAAATCTATTCAATATAAATTTTGTGAAATTGCAAAAGGAGTGCTTCTGAATATGAATATGAATTTGGAGGTAGGTAGTTGAACAGAAGTAGAAATAGGTGTTGGGGCTTATCACTCCAATAGAATTTACCTAAAATCTAAGCAGGTCAATGACTCTGAATCAATACAAATAAAGCAATCATTTTCTGAATACATATGATCAAATTAACATTAGTTCAAGGCTGTTACATTTGTACAATGCCTGGTAGGAGAAATACTTGCCTTCTGAGGACATCCACTGCAACTAACAAAAATGAACATGCTAAATGAACATGTCATGGGTAGTAATCATCTCTTCCATACATGAAAAGCATCTGCTATTTCTTTTACTCAATTTAAGTGTTTATATTTCATTACATAGATAAAATAAACAAAACAAAAATTCAAGGAAATTGATATAATAATTGAGATTTGACAACATATCTATGAAATGTATTTGTTTTAGCTAAAATACAAATAAAATTCATGTGAGTCTTGCCCCCCCCCAAAAAAAAGATTGTGAAAATAACTGTACAAACCTGAAGGTTTTGGTCCTCAGTGTTAAGTTTGGTGTCAGTAGTACTGAATGTAAGAAATGTCTTTCATCATACACCTCTCATCTGTTCTAAGACTGGCTATGGCCTTGGACCTTGGAGGTTCTGTCCTTGTTCCAAGGATCTGTCTTGTTGTCCCTCCCATCAGGGGTGCCTGGTTTAGCTCTGACATTATCAATCTTTGACATTTTAATTTTTTAACTTCACGGAGTGTTGAAGGAATTTCTGATAGTGACCTAGCAGTACCAGATCCAGAGTCTTATTACCATAAATGGTAATATTTGATAATTGTGGAGAAACAAGTAGATTTCAAGGATGGCCTAAACTGACAAAATATTCTCCAAAAAAAGGAAAATGAAACTATTTGTGCCACTGTAAGCATGTTCAGAAATAACTGAGGTTGTTAATCCCTAGAGATGAAATTGTTAGCAATATGGAACTGATTTCACAGTGAAGCCCAGAAAGGTGAAGTATCTCTGTCCTAAGTTTCCAATGGTTAGGAAAAAATATGATAAAGAGTATCTGGAATCAACAGAAGAATGAATATTTCATAGTTTTCATATGTGCAAACTGCTCTGACTTCTAGGTGTAGATCATGTTAACTCAGTAGAGAGCAACAGAAAACAGGTCAGACTTGCAGACTCTTAGATTGTATTTGCATCGCATTTCTCATTTTGATCGAGGTGTCTTCTCTGACCAAACTCCTCAATTGTCTCTCTTCTTTGGTTTACACCACAGATCACTTTAGTTTGCACAAGCTGCTTTCTTTCTCTAACTACAGTAGAAGACATGGTGCAGAGCCATGTTACCCACAGAGGCCACAAGGAGGCACAGGGCTGACTGTGCCACCCCTCACCCTGTCTGACAGTGCAAAGTGTGGGTGTACGTACAATTGAGGAAATAACCATTATTTTTACTACACAAATGTGTTCCCAGAGCATGTCAGTTTTTGCTAATGGAGACAAAGCCCTAAATTCCATGAAGGCAAGACTAGAAAATGTTGTTGTCCAGTTGAAGTAACAACTAGAGGGGAAAAAATAGGTGGACCTCATCTGTCCTGTGAGAAGTGAAGAAAAGGTGCTACTACTGCTCAGGAGTTCAGCCAGCCAGAATGTACCTAGGATCAGACTGTCACTCTGTATGTTAATACTCTGAAGAAGAGAAACACATATAAAGTCCAAAACAGGGGTATTTTATATACTTTCAAGACTGTTTCTCATTAAATATCACTATACTGGGGCCTGCAAAATGTTTAGATTTAAGTGTTTTTATTTTCACACTGCTCCCTCACCAAAACTACAGAACTTAAAGTATGTTCTGATCCTTCCTTAGCATGGTTCAGTACTATCTTTTCTGTTGGGAGTAGTCCACCTTGTCCACATTTGAGAGATGTCTTAGGTTTCTGATACATAGGAGAAACAAGAAGCAAAGCTGTCCATGTACTAAAATGTAGAAATTTTAGATATTGTCAAGATTTTATAAATATTAGTGACGGGAAAATTGAAGCATTGAATTATCCATTCATATTTTTAATATGTTTACAATCAAGAAAAATGTTGCATTGTGATACATTTACAGAAGAAGGAAACATCAACTTTTGAGAAGATAATCTTGTTAATAAAAAATGAGGAAAATTATGTTTGATCTAAATCAACTACCTACATAATATATTCACTTCTGCCATAAAACCTTGATAAACAGTAAAGGTAGAAACGTTTCCAGTTAAAAGCTTTATCAAAAGCCCTGGGGCTCTTTGTGGAAACAAAACCCCAAACTGATTGCATTAAACTTTTGATAAAGCATAAAATACAGTACAAATGCATAAATCACCTTGTTAGTACAAACTGAAGTATAAACTACTGAGAAAAACCCCTTCAGGTCTGAATAAATAAGACTTCTCTGAAAGATAGTTTTTATTTTTGACATTTCAAAGCCACAGTAAAATAGTTCTTTCTAAAGAAAATCTCTTAAGATATGAAAGAAGCTACTCATTATTTAGATGTACAAAAGTGTTTATTAAGATCTCTTCTTATTGATATGTTCCTGCAGGTGAACATGAATAAATATACGCAATATACTTGATTTGATGGACATACTGTTAATACATTGTAACAAAGTTATCATGTGAAATAATTATAGCCTTAACTTGCTTTGAAATGAATAGGTTTTCCTTCCTTCCTTCCTTCCTTCCTTCCTTCCTTTCTTCCTTCCTTCCTTCCTTTCTTCCTTCCTTCGTTCTTTCTTACAGGTATACAGAAACAAGAAAATGGTTTTAAAATGGAAGAAAATATGAAATCAAGTATCATTGTAAACTGGAAAAAAAATCTCTTCAAATTATGACAAAAAAATAGTTTACAGGGTTAAACCTCAAGTTCCAGAGCTTTGACCTCTTTCTGCATTATTAATAATCTTATTATTATTTCTGTGAGGAAGGTACATTTTTTTATAGAGTTTGACGATCCCCTTAATCATAAATTTCAGGTCCAAACACAATGTATAACTGATTTTTTTTTGCCTCAAACCCATTCCAGCTGCAAAAATAAAATTGCATGCTTTCACATGAATATGTACTTATCCTAAGCCTATGCACTCTTTCATCCACAATTCACTTGTTTCATAGGCATTAATGCAATGGGTGAAATCTTCATGCTTAGGTTCTGCACTGATAGAAATAATAGACTAATAACCCCTCTTAACATTAGTCATTTCTGTGAGCTAATGATCCCTTTCCTTGGAGGAAATCATCTTTTACAAAGTCTGTCATAGTCTCTAACGATTGCAACTTCAGATCAGGCTGTTAATCACTAATGGATTTATCAATTGCTTTTTTTCTTCTTTTTTTTTTTTTTTCCTTTTAATTTGTTCTCTAACTTCTCTATCATCCTTTCACCGTGGATATTTTAACAAGCTGTTGGAGGAAGATGAGTGATTTTTAAAATAAATCAGTAAACAGTGGAACAGCAACATTCTCTGTTTACAGAAGAAATGCTCCTATCTCCTGTCAAACTAAGCTGTGTTAGACAGAGCTTAGTTATGAACTAGTGCAGCAGTGTTGAGTCCCTTTGGTAGTGGGGTATTGGTTTGCCTGCTTCAGTAGTCTGTGATGTGCCCTTTCATGCTTTTCTGTTTCCACCTCGTTGGGACTTCCTGGTGGGAGATGTGCTCAAATATTAGATATGCTTGCTATATTTGAATGGCTTAGATTTATTGACATCCTTTAAACCAGGAGATATAGACACTGAGCAGTGTGTGTGTAGAAGGATCATTTCACGGAAAATTACACTTTCTGTAATGCAGTACTGGATGTCTTTAACAATGGTCATCATAAGGATTCAGGCAAGTCTAAATGGATCTCCAGAGTCTCAGGTTATTAAACTTTTGTCTCCTATTGATTTTGCAGGGGTTCGGATGAAAACAAACAAACAAACAAACAAAAATCCCAAACCAACCAATCAAAACAAAATAACCTACAACACATCAAAGAAAGCTAACAATCATACAGCTTTTCAGTGATGAAAAAAAGAAAAAAAATCTGCAGAAAAACATCCATAGAGGATAATGCATTATTGATAGGAGTAAACCAAAAATAATTCTTGTTTTTTCCTCACCATTAGACGAAATGGAATTCTGAACAACCATAAAGACCAAGAGTTTGAGTATAAACACTCCACTATAATAGCTCACAAGATTTTGCGTGAGATATAAAACTGTTGTTTTGGGGAATTTGCATGCAGAGACAGTGAATCGATTCTATTACACTAAGACATCACATTTTTATTCTTTTGCTGTATAAGTTACAGCATACAGAACAAAAATAATCTCACTGCCATCTCAAAGAATTTTTGCACACATGTACAAACCAACACATTAATTATAGACTTATAAAATTGATACAAATCTTTCTTTACTAATATAGTTTCCTTTTTTTTTTTATTGCCACAAGTTGCCATAAATTGCTCATTAAACTTCAAGCATTGGAGTGTAATACTTGCTACCATTTATAGGCAAAACTCTCCAAAGTATAATTAGAGGGAGTATTATGACACAGAACAATTGGAGACAATTATTTCTGAAGTTTATTAATGCTAATTAGCATATGGCATCTACGACAGCTGCTGATACTTCATTGCTAAATACTGAGGGACTAATTAGTGTTTGATGTTAATTAGCTTCTTTTGCATGTGCACTGTCCTTAGATACATATGCACTGTCACCACTGGGCTATTAAAAATCTGGCCTAAGCCTTCTTGCAGTGACAGGATACAGCATTTAGATTTTGCAGACTGTACAATATAGCTCTCTAATGTACCTTTAATAGCCACTGTACATGTTTTAACAAGCCAAACTCACAAATTCCCATTGCAGTACATCAGAAAATTTATTTTCAGTGTAGCTGAATAGTGTATAAATTGTTTAAAATTGACAGCTTCTAGCACATGTATTGATAGAAATAGCAGCCTGAGTGATTAAAGAAAGTCAAATCCAACAAACTAAAGAGGAAAACAATTTCACAGGCATATACAATTTTATCTTCTATTTAATCTCTTTAATTCTGATTATAGATAAACTTCTTTTTATTTCCTACAGAGATCCTTGGTCTCTGTGTATAATCATATCTGTCTTAAAAAAGTTTTTTGTAAGTTGGAATGTTATTTACAAAAACACCCAAAACAATTAACTCATCACCAGCTAGCAAGAATAAAATATCTTTTTTCTTTCTTAACAGATTATTGTTGCTTTACACATGAGGTTATAATTCAAGACCATATTTTTTTCCAGGCATATTAGCATTCCAATGAAAATTCCCCATGTCAATCATAAACAACATTTAGTAGTAGTTAATAAAAACTGGCTTTAGTGTAGCCCTTTTCCTATATAATTAAAGAATATTCATTTCCTTAAACAGTGGGAAAGGGACATAAAAGATTAGATGAGAGATGAGAAAAACAAGTGAACAAAAGCAAATGTTGCTATTTAAGTATTTTGTTTTCATTGGGGTAGCCCTTTCATTGTAACATCAAGGGTTTTGGTTGAAAATAGAAAGAAACAGGAAATATGACAAAGGAGAGAGACAACTCAGCTTGTTAAAAGAGAAGTCAAAAGAATAGGAAAAGAAACCACACCAAAACAAACAAAGGGTGATAACACAGACTGGAAAGTGAGGAATATGTGAGGGAGATTCTTGGTGACAAGCAGTGGAGAGTTTGAAAATTATGAAGATTGAAACTTATTGTCCTCCCTCATTTGATTTTGAGCTTGGTCTTCTTTTCCACCCAGTTCGTAGACCTCGATAAAAACTTTGGATTTATGAAATCCTTTTAACACTTCAGCTACTTTATCAGATATTTTCAGTATTTTACTGACAAGACTGTAGACAGAGTTTCTGCAGCAGCAGCAAGTACCGTGGTTATGCAGGGACAGTTAATCTCAGTTCATTCAACATGAAAGATTTTTTCAAACAGCTTGTTCTGCCATGATGCTTAAAATTTTTGGGTTTCAAAGCCTACTTAAGAAAATATATATTATATATATTGATGATGCCTGTGTTTTGTGTGAAATTCAAAGCCTCTGAGACTTGTTGAATACATTAGAGAGGTTAAAAAAAAATAGGAGACTTCTGATCCTTGATTAAATATCAGTGTTGCTATGATAACCAGGTCTTTCACAAAAGTGAAAGATATGATTAAAAAATAATATCAAGAACAGTAAAAAAGTGACATCTTCCAACAAAATTCAATTTGAAAATCTAGCAAAAGTAACACAGGGGGTAAATAAAGTAGAATGACCAGAACAAAGAGAATGTAGGTTGGAAAGATGCAAGATACCCAGTAGATTCAGCTCTGCAGCTAAATGGTAGAGATAGAAAGGACTTAGCACTATTTGTCTCCTCATGTGTTTGCACAGTAATTCCTGCCAGGAAAATTAGACATTGTGGTAGTATAAGAGAAATGATCTGTTAGTCCAAAGCCAAAGTGGCATATATGTTTTCAGTTGTACTCTGGTGTACACAATAACATGTTGCCTTAAACAGTAATAACTATGCTGAAAGAATTAAAGAGATAATATTTAAAGGGGTTTACAGGGTAAATATACCCTCACAGAAAAACTGCATCTAGGTAGAAAAATAGCAGACTGCAAAGAATAAAATTCATAACAGTCCCAGGCAAGACAGCCCTGCATGTGAGATAATTATATCATACTTCAAGACTAACCAAAATTTGGACTTACTAAATAAGAAAAGACTGGATTAATACAAAAATATCCCCCATGGAGTGGAGAAAGTCTCAGTGGACATTGGAACACAGCTGTGATATCCTGTTCCATTTCAAGTCCTTGAGAAGGTTTACCTAAATTCATTCTTAGCTGGGAAGGCAGATTGCTCCTTGTTTCATTCATCAGCTGGATAAACCCATGAGGAATGCATTAATTGATTACAGAAGCAGGAAGGTAGTAATATATTCCTTAAGTGTAACCCAAAGAGAGTGAAAGGAAAAGGTATTTTCTTACGGATGCTATGATCACAGAATCACAGACTAGTTAATGTTGGAAGGGACCACAATGGGTCAAAAAAAGCGAAAATACTCAGAACGTTCTTGAAGAGTTCTCAACTAGAGCAGTTCATCTCCCAGCTCTTCATGAAAAATGAAGCAAATCAGTCTTATATCCCTGTAAAATATCACAGTATAGGGTCTTCTGAATATAGGTCTCCTGCCTATACTCATTGCTTGCATCTTCTGTTGTTGCCAGCTAGGCATGCAGGCAGTTTTTGCAATTAATTTTTCTCAGCATGCTTGTGAGATTGGGCTCTTAACAAACCCAAGTGATGGTGTTTGTTTTCCTGAGTCACCAAGTGGGATGGAGCCCTGCTTTGCTGGGAATGGCTGAACACCTCCCTTCCCACGGGAAGTGGTGAAAGAATTCCTTGTTTTGCTTTGCTTGATCATGTGGCTTTTTCTTTGCCTATTAAACTATCTTTATCTCATTGGTATTTTCCCAGTTCCCTCCCCCATCCCATCAAGAGCAGTGAGCTGGTGTCTAGATGGGGCTGAGATGCCAGCTGGGGTTCAGCCAGGGCATTTTTTTAATCTGGACACTAAAGTAAATAACTGGTGAACAACAAGGACACTAGTTCAAAAACTGATCCACGTGGCATTTTTTGTCATTTAATTTTAAAAGTCATCCCCATATCTTCTAGAATCATGCTACATTTATACCTATTTTGTGTGAAAGGTAATATTACATATAACTCCTCTACAGAATTTAAAAGGGAAATAAATATTTATGTGCTACCTGATATACAAAAAAATTAAGGAAAAAATTTAAGACTGTGAGTGACTCTTATTATTGTCTAACACATTTTTCATGCCACTTTTCCCTAGAAATGAGATATGAAAGTCGGGTTACTACTCAGTCTTTAAATCACTGCTGAAAAAACTGTCCTTACTGAGTTATAAAACACTGTGAAAACACAGACTAAAGAAGGGCTGAACTGGTAATGATTTGACTTGATTCTGTGGAACCAGCTGTTAAAATCATATCCTATTCCTAAACTGCCCTGGCTGTGGCTAGAATCAGTATTACAGAGAGTGGGGAACTTGAGGAAGGAGAAATGATCACCTTAGGATTAAATTAACTGGTCATTCCTTGATGTAGCTCATTTTTGTTCTTGGTTTTATTTTGCCAATAATCTCACAGCCATTCTGGATTTAGAAAGGTTTTTATGACTCTGAAATGTCAAAGTAAGAAAACACTCAACTTTGACATCCCATTTTGCTTAGTTTGTTTGAACACTGTCACCTGGGGTCATGCCTACTGTATGCAATTATTGGACTATTGACATTGACCTGGAACAATAAATACATAAAATTAGATTGTGTTGATATATTTCAGGCAAAGAATGCTGCAGCACCAGCACCAGCACTTTTGCAGTATATACCCTGGTGATATCATCAGCCAGCTGGCAGAGCTGTAAAGGGGAATACTCTGAGCTTGAGGATTACAGCTACTCTGATTAGAGTGGAAAGCTTTCAGTTTTCAGAAAAAAAGAGCATTGGTGTCTGTGAACTAGTCCTGCAGAGTGTTTTATATAGAGCTTCCCATATATCTTTGTAGTTGGAAATAAGTAGATAATGGAAAAATGTGCATAAACCAAAATGTTAGGGGTTTTAAAATGCCCAAGAAAATACCATTTATAAAAAAAGGGCTTGTAAAACAAGGTATTTAAATTTCAGGCTTAACTTCTAGAATGCATATTTGACTCCTGTATATTGTGGCTTTATTTTTAATGGGGAAGAGATTTTTCTTGGTTTCACAGATCTGGAAAAAGAATACTTTCATTGAAACTTAAAACCTGGGGACAGAAAAAGAAAATTCTAGTTTTTAGTAAATAAATCGTACTCTTCTGTCTTATTCTTTGGTTAAATTCATTGCTCCTTGGTTCATTTGTGTGTGGGAAGAACACCAGGTAATATCCATGTTGTGACTGATAGTAGAAAAAAGACAATGAACTATCAGAGGGTTTTGCTAGCAAATGTTTCATAATCATTAACTTTCTTTTCACCAAATTTACTTAGCAGCTTCAACGGGATAGTAGTTTTGAAAAGTAAAAAACAGAAACAACAACAAAAAACCACCTTTCCTGGAAAAAAAACCCAAATCTCCTGCTGTTCAGGGGGAGAAAAGACTTCTAGAAAAAGCCCATGTGCAAGAAGGTAAATGTTTTTCAGGAACAAGCAAGCTAGCCTTTGTTTTTGCTGATATTATTTTGGTTTTATCCTATGCTGGGTCAGGTGCAAATCAAGAGCAAGGAGCTTGAAATATCTCTTGGATCTTTGCTTCATGCCATATGTCAATCCTGTCCATCTCAAAGTTCTAGTTTTTAAAATACTCAGAAATACTGGCAAAGATTTCTAAAATAACACGTTCCCTTATTCATCTGAAACAAAATTTGCTGTCTCTTCTTTTGTGTCTTCATCTTATTCCTTTTTTTCTTTTTTTTTCCTCTGCTTGTATCTCTACCTGTTGTCATCCTTGCCACTTTTCTCTTTTATTTTCTCATGCTGGCTAGGTTGTCCATCTAAAGTGAGAAACAGACCGAGCTAGCTGAAGGTTCTGCTAATGCTAGCATAGCAGTCAGAAGACCAGTGAAAGCAAAATTGTGCAAATGAAGATGGAAACAAAAAGTTCAGGGAACAGTAAACTAAAGCAAGCACTAAAAGGATGGCAATTTATGTGGGAAGAGGAGGACTGCTTTTTATATTAAGTCTAACAGAAAACAGAGCATGTTCTTCTGTCTGGGGGGATATCAGCAGAGAAGGAAATGTTTTTAGAGTGTGTTTTGTCTCTTCCTGAACGTACAGCTGCATATAGTTGTAGCTATATTCCTGATTTTCCTTAGGGAAGGATAAAAATACTGGAGACCAGTACCAAAAAAGGCTGTATTATTACAGACTTTAGCAGCAACTTTACTGAAGTTGTCTGCAACACAAATATGAGTTGTAAGTGGAGACTGTCAGACTAATATCCAGCACAATCTCAACACTGATACATAAAAACACCCCAACAACTCAATTTCAGGGTTTTTTTCCTTATGTAGTTTCCAGTCTCACTGAAGATAACTTAGTAAGGAACTGAAAAATGTATTGGGTAAATTTCAACTATGAAGTTATTAATGCTCCTTTAATATCCTGATATCACTACTACTAGAGGAGAAAAGGATATTTGTAAAAATATTTAATAAATTATATGCTTATATTAATATATTTAATAGATTAATAGATTTTTTGTAGAGCATAGTTCATCCCCAGAAATCCCAGTTCATGCTCATCCAAAAAGGCTGTTGGACAAATGTTCCTAAATTAGCTTGACTTAATAAGAGAGTCCACATTAGTAACATATGCAGTGGAGCCAATCCATTTGTGATTCACAGTACAGAAATTCAAATATACAAAAATAACTTCGATATTGCCTGAAGAATACTGCATTCCCTATACAGATGTCATGTTTTGAATGCAGTTGTATTTCGCATTGCAAATATAGAAGCTGTAATTAACTTTAGTGAAGCTGGTCTTGAAGGGCATGTTTAATTTATGTGTAATATTAGTTATTTAATTTTAGATATTTAGTAACATGATGGGGTCTAG
>VXBR01012251.1:144732-200347 GCA_013400215.1 Cisticola juncidis | reverse complement strand
AAGACATGTTATCTGATTATATTTTTTTTCCCCACAAAAGTATTGGTAAATTGATAATGTCCTGTCTCAAAAGCTAGAGAAGGAAATATATTTTGTCACTCAAGCATTGAAAGAACACATTTTTAAGCATTACATTTCATAATAGTTCAAATTTCTTCATTTTAATTACTTATTTTTCTTGTAACTGTACTCGGTTTGTGCCCTAGGGCTGTAAGTAATGAGCTTCAAATAAACCATATCAACAAAAATTCTAATTACAGAAACACCTAAATTTGCCAAAGCAATAAGTGGTAAAAAAGCCTGAAATTGAACTTGAAAAATGTATTTTTTTGCATTAGTACAAAAAACAGTTTTTGGATACAGGGATCAACTGAATCATCAAGCACCTAAAACACATGGAAAACACTATCATTCAGCTCTTCAAGGCTTCTGTTTCTGAGGCAGATAGTAGACCAAATTTTTGTGCATAATAAAGGCCATTTTTGTGTTCTACCCTTCATTATTTAAATTTTTGTTTGGTTTTTCTTTTTGTTGATTGCGGTTGTTTGGGTTTTTTTCTATTTTGTTTTACCTTACTTTGAAAGAAACAGTGAGAAAATAATAAGAAAGGGTATATACAATCACTGGGCATGCATTCAGCACAGAAACCTCTCTCATGCGAAAGTTAATTATTGTTCAGTGAGAGGAGAAAACTGTGAGGAGGAGGCTAATTGGCTACTATGAAGAAGTGCAAATGAATAATAAGCAAACCAGTTCTTTGGGAAGAACATGAAATATTTGTTCATATTCCCAGCATACATATTTTCTTCTCATCCCTTTTTTCATTAACTCCATACTGCATCCATCTTAGCTCTTCCCAAAGGACATCCTGCTGTCACGCTCTTTAGTGACCAGTATCTGGTGAATTCACATTCTGAGGCAGGCTCAATACTGAATAGTGTCTTGTTCTTCCCAGTTTATAATAGACAGAACCAAGGGTAAATTATTGTATTTAATTGTCCAGATTTTTTTTAGTAACAAAAACCCCCACTCCAGAGTGAAAATGTTTTCTTCTACAATGAGGGAAATGGACTTAAGACATTTTTGGTCCATAGGAAATCACTGAGTCTTAAACTCTCTGTGATCCAATTTTAAAGTACTAGTTTGAAGAGTACAAACTATCCTGTCAAAGACACAGCATAGTCTTGTCATTTGTTTCCTAAATTGCTTTCCTTAATCTCAACTTCTTGAAATGGGATAAGTTACAATTCTGATCATAGATACACTAACAATTTTGCATAAGTCAACATGACTTATTCATAGTCCCATTATTCCAAACCTCGGAATTTAATATTTGAAACAAGAAAAAGAGAAAATTTTACAGTTTTGAAACTTTTTATGGACAACAATATTAGTGCTTTATTTTGTAACCTCTAGAATACCTCAAAGAAAAAATAAGTAGAGATATTAGTATTTAAAAAGCTGAGCACAATATTTATAATACTTTTTGAAGAAGAAAAAAGATGTAGACAACAATAATCTTGCAATTGAACTATTATACCTTAATTTCAAACTATGGAGTCATTCATCTGTCTTTTGAAAATGAAAATTATTTTGCTGTGATGATAACAAAGTCAGGCCTTTAGAGAATAAATACAAAAAACAGTAGAATGCCATTTGCTTTGCCAAAGCATTTAGAAGCTAATGAGGATGTGTGATGAGAGGTTGGATGACCTAGGATTGCTCAGCCTGGGCAGTCACAGGGCAATAAAAGTGACACAGACAGACATCCCCCATTAGTGCCTAGTGGAAGGATGAGAGGCAATGTGCACAAAACAAAACACATAAACTCTACCTGAACACGTGAAAACAGTTTTTTACCGAGGGTGGTCAAACAATGATGCAGGTTTGTGACTCTGTGATTTCACTTGGATACTTTTAAAAGCCAAGTGTCCATGGGTGATGTGGGCTTTACTGCAGTTCCAGAGAAGGAAAATCTTCTCACTGCTTATGCTCATTAAAATGTTTGGATTTTTAGATGAGAGAATTCTACTTATAAAAAGTCTACTTACGTCAACATGTATGTACTAAATTATGAACCTTCTGATCCTTGTAAAACTTTGTTTTCTGTGATTAACTTTTTCTATCTCAATTTCCTCTTTATGTAAATTATCAAAATACTATCATGGGATAATGTTGTCTATATATGAATTCCTGATCAATTAATGTTTATACACCTTAATATCCTTGGAAGTAAACATAGCTGTTTAGAATATTTATTATTAAGTAGTTTAATAGTTTATTTCAGTATCTCAAAAAATAGAGAAATCTAACTTTGTAATGGCTTTCCTCTACCTCAGGAAAAGGCAGTTCAGAAATATAAACTAGAAGCAAAACTTGCCTAACAAGGCACTTAGCTTCATTTTCATGAAAAATCAATAAAATTTAATGCCTCCACAACAGCAGTAATAGAACCGTATTTGTGCGTTAAGACTGCTTATTAAAATCTTCCACGAAAGCCATACAGGAAGAAAATTATTTTTATCTAAATGATGCTCCTTTTAAAGTGACTAAATATTTTTGCAATATGTAGTATAGCAATATGGGGAAAAAAGCATGTGGTAGTAAGTAAAAGCATGCAGACAGCATGACTTTTACCAGCCTTGGATTCAAACTAGGAATTCCAAGTGCTCAGCATTTCTAATAGATTAATATAAAACTAGAAAAGTCAATATAATCCTAGCAGAATTTACACTTCTTAGGAATAACTTGGTGCTTTAAAAAGGCATAATAGATTCAGCAGTATAACAGTCCCCTCTGTTTGATTATGATAAAGAATGGTAGCCTAGATGCAGAATTTAATCCAGACCTAGACTGGAAGAACAAGACTGTCCAGTGGTGATGCTGGTACTAGGGTGGCACTCACCAGACTGAGTCACTCACCTCTGCAGGGTTCTGGGCTTCCTCCTAGTCCAGGCACTGCCATCCCTTTCCCTGTTCAAGGGAAGGATGAATCCCATTTTACCAACCACATGTGCACCCAGGGAGCACCCAAGGTAAGTGCTGAGGAAAGTGGCAACATTCCAAAATGTAGTTCAGGTGTAATTGCTTTTTCTGTGTGTCTTTTCCTTTCTGTTTTTAACTCTACCCTCTGTAAGCTGAGTGAGACACTCTCTTCCTGTGCGTTTGGACCACTGAATACACTTACTCTCTGAATGAAATAAATCAGAAGGGACACTTCTGTGCTAGTTTATAAGCAAACAGATTTTCTGAGATATTTGGTATGTAACACAAAAGCATGGTCTAACTGCTGATGTCCTTTTTGGCATCCCTGTAGTCTGAGGAGAAACTGTATGTAATTGAAGTGAGTGAGACATCACTGCCTGGGTAGTGTAGTGGAGGAAAGTAAAACAGAGATTGATCATGCCTGAGACAGTTCATGAGGATCTAGGTATGAAACTTTTAAGTCTGTGTAACTGATGTTGTGCAAAAATCTGCAGTTTTCCCTAGGGAACCCATTATTTCCATATTCACTTGTAAATGTTTCCCTGTGTATGCAGCTGTTTACAGTTCTAAGTATGTCATTTGTCTAGGTGTGGGGCAACTAAATTGCTATCAAGTGATTTTTAGTTGAGCTTCCAACTCAGTCCCTAACAAGTAGCATACTTCAGTTTAAAAAAAGAAACCCCTCCCCCCAAAAAAAAAAAACCAAAAAAACCAAACAAACCAAACCCCACAAACAAAAAACAACATCCCAAACCCACAAAAAACCATAGACTTGATGCTCTTTTCCTGATATTTGATAGATTCCACAGCATAATATAATTAAAGAATAAGATATTACCTTCTAAGACTAGCAGTAATTTTCTCTAAGGATTTTTTATAAGAACAGTGCTGCTTTAATTTCAGATAGGTTATGGTGTAGATAGAAAATTGATAAAAGTATTCAAATTCAAATAATAGACATTATTTTCCTTCAGACACTGTGAAGTTACTTGTTTTCCCCCTCTCCCGCCTGTTAAAGTTAGCATTAACTCTTGCAATCATTAATTATCTTTTATAATTTCCTCCCCCTTAATCTAATGTTCTGTGCCTATCTGCAGAAGTGATCACTTTCTGTGTCCTGCTGTATTTAGGAGCTGCTCCTTCCTGAATAGTGTTTGAAAAACAAGCAGTTTTTCTTACTGGATACTCCTTCCAATGGTCTGTTCAGTGCTGCTGTTTCTGGTTTTGTTTACAGATAATTTTGACCTCACTTTTGAGGATCTTATTTATTTATTTATTTATTTACCATAATATTTTACCTTGTCATTTTCCGGTTTTTTCATCTCCTTTGGCAGATGAAGATTTTTTTTTCCCAAAGTCAGAATAAGCTGCCATGTATCATGCAGTTACTTGTTTGTATGGTCTTTATTAAAATCATGGGAAAACAAAATCAGGGTTTGGTTTTCTAGGGTTTTTTTGTTTGTTTGGAGGTTTTTTGCTGTGATTTATTGTAAAGAGGAAAATACCCAATATCCTAATGCACTAGTTCTACAGAATTTCATTTGCAAAGCACCCTTTCAAATTTCTGTATGACTAAAAAATTGCTCTGTTACTTTTGTCTTTCTTTAAGTGTTTTTTTTTGGTCTTTGTCAGTTTGAAAGATTTGTATATTCAGAGTAATATTAACATCATTGAATCTGTTATTGCCCTATCATTAAAAGAAATTCTCTGTATATTTCTCATTTACTGGATATTATACTGCAGCATTGTAGGAATAAATACGTAAATGCTCAGTTTACAGTCCTGGTGGTTGTCTATTGATTCCCTGAAGATAACATGTTTGAAAACCAAAAATTACTCATGGTTATGTATTCCACCTTTTCTATTTTTCCTCCTATACCCCTTACTAAAGTGAAAATTACCTACCAACCCCTTCAGTCTTGAAACCCGTTCTTTCTGCTAAAATATGGAAAAACATAAGTATTTTTTTAGTCAGAAATGAACGCCAGAGTCTGATGCAGGAATAAATGTCCATAACATCACCTTCTGAATCCACTGTCCTTAAACAACGAGGAACGATCATCTTTTTAGACTTGTATAAATTGTTATGCTTTGCCTTCTATTTTAAATATTAGAAGACTTATTATTTTTTCTAGTGGGTTAGATTTCTAATAGCATAGAGCAATGGGGGTTTATTTTCATTCTAATGTTGACTATTTTTTTTCTGGATAGTTACAGAAGAGACCAAACACCACTGCTATCTTTCCTTACCTAAACATTTTAAAGTCCTGTCCCTTGATGTAATCCAGTTTCTAAGAATGCTCCAGATTCCTTACTCTCCTGTGTTTTGCAAATGATTTCTGTCCCTTGGGGAAAAAAAAAAGTGCTATCAAACTTCTCCAGATATTTTAAATTTAAAAAATTTAGATATCTCTACAGTGAACCCACAATAAAATATTCTGTATTTTCTATGCAGTATTGTGGATTTGATCTTTGCTTTAAAATCAGTGTTTGGTGCCCTGGGATGCTTTCATGCTTGCTTCTAATTAATTTGGTCAGTTTACACTGACAAAATTTAAAGCTACCTCGCTAGCTTTAAATTCCTTCAGTTCTTTAATTACAATTCTTCATTTTAGACTAGTCCTTGAGTGGTTTATTTCTGCATATGCACGAAACATTATGTTCAGTTTTGCAGCCTGGAGTGCTTTTGACTGCAACTAATACAACTTATGCTAGGCCTGTAAGAGCACAATTGCATTCACATATTAAGGACACACACACCCAGTTTCACAGCTGCAACTGAGTGGACAAAGCACTATCTGCAGTTCAAGGATACAAAAAGAAGTACATCTTAAAAAAAATGTCCCAAGGATTTGTCATGCAAAATAGCCCATATTGTGTCTATAGAAACTTCATTTTAATCTGACTTTCCTCATTATAGACACATCTAAAGCACTGTCTAATCTAGGTTAGACAGTAAGAAAGACTATCTAATAGTTTAGGGAAAAATCTGAGCTGTTTGATGGCACTTGGGAGAGTCTTCTGTCTGACTGTGTGTGTAAGCGTGATTAAATCTTTGCTGTAAAGCTTGAGTAAAAGCAGCAATATTGCTACCCTTCCCTTTAACCCCCTGGGAAGGAGCACTTGGTGTGGAAGGAGAAAGATCAAAACATTCAGCAGAGGCTTTATAAGACTGGGGCAGGGACCTGAAAAGGAAAGATAAAAGTTGGAACTGAAAGGTGATGAAAGCATTGAGTTTTAAACTACAGCTAAAGAGCTTTGTAAGAACATGTGACTCCCTTTGCAAAATTTCCACCCCTTCCCTCTCACATAGGAAGATGTAAAGAAAGATAATATCTAACAGATGAGAGAAATGGCTGCAGCAGCCTTTTCTTGTGAATTCTGTTATCGCAGATTGGAGGAGAGGCAAACAGCAGAGATTCTGTTACCTTTCTTCTCCTTACACATATTCAGTATTTGTGCTCTTTGTACATTACATGCAACTTGAAAACAAACATATATTTATAACTGAAGAATAACTATGACCTCATAGCTTTCTCTCAATACATGTAGGTAAATAGTTGTGCTGGGAATTGTTCGCAGTGCAACATTTATTAATTGATCACTCAAAAATATCCAGTTTCCACAGTTCCTAAGCCCTATTATTCAAGAAAACTCTTCCAGAAATGACAGTGTGATCCTGTTCTTTATATTAATCATTTCATTATGTTAACTGAATTATCAGTACTGACAATTCATTTCAGACCACTCCTTCCCATGGGACTCTTTGGCAGTGCAGACACATAGAACTCATGAAAGGATCACCTGAAATCCATGACAGAGGGATTCCAGATCAGCCACCATCCCTTCACCGTCAGTATTCCCAAAAGGGACAGGATAAGTTCCCACTGGTGGGTTTCGTGGGGGTTTTAAAAGTGGTGTCGTGGTTATATCAGATAGCTTTTACCATGACACCACTTTTAAAATATTTAAGACTGTGTTTTGGCAAGAATTCTCTTGCAATATAAAATGTTTGTATTATCCATGCTCAATTGGGAAATTCATATTCTTGTACTCTGTCCTGGGAAAGATTACATTATGAAATATACTACATCACTAAACTAACATCTGGTCTTAAATAGTTTTGTTGGAGCTGAAATAGCTCTTGTGGTCTGTAAAAGTATCAAATACATGTTAAAAAGAAAACTGTTCTGGCCATGATAAAAACCTATAAAACTTTTATCTTTCCTTAAAAACGTTCGCATGAACTGTCTTGAACATGCTGACTGTATGAGACATCCTCAGTTGCTTAAAGAAAAAATAGTAAAGTCTTGAATGCTACTACATCAGGATGTTTTAATAATTGCTAAGCTCTCACAGAGGTGGAAAGGCAAGCACAGTAGCAGAATGTTGAGCTATTCACTTAATATGGTAGCAGTTTCCCTAGTTCTAGCCCTGCAGTATCTGGTTGGTGTTCTTCTGCTCTTCTTCCTTTTTTAAGCTTCCTTGTCAGCCATCCTGAATGTCCCTGCAAGAACCACTTTAAACTGACTATGCCCTCCAAAGCAGTTTCTCAGAGGTAATTGAAAAACTTGATAGACGATTGCTTTAACTTATATGGTACATGCAAGTTATTTTATACTAAGAAACTTGCCTATACATTTTTCTCATGACACTACACCTAGTGTCTTTTTCTAGGAATCAAGGTGATTTTTATATCTTAAGCATGTACTTACAGTCAGTATCTGGGGCAGTGTGTTAATTTGTTTTATTACTTTTGTATGAATTCAGTTCTATGTAACAGTTCGGTTTTATGTACCCCAGNTCAGCCCTGCTTGAGCTCCTTGCAGGCTGATCCTTGACTGTCCCTGTCCCTGTGCCTGGGCTGGCCGGTGGCAGAGACAGAGGTCTCGAGTAGGCACCATGATAAGTATCAAAGCATCATGTTTTAGGTGTATGCCACTATCTGATTTTGGAAAAAAACCCTGAAAGCCACTATTAGCACAAGTTTTATTTCTTGTTCACAGTAGGAAGGAAAAAAATCTAATAATCCTGATAAAACCACTTTGGAAAGAGCAAATATCTGCCTCAAGACAGGAGAAAATCAAAGTTTATGAAAGTTTAAAAATGCATGAAAATGCTACGACAGTTTTAGATCTTACCAATAAACATCAATGAATATACCTTTAAGTCTGGAAAGTTCTAGAGAAATTCTAGATTACAAAGGAAACTTTTTTTAAGGCTGTTCTCCAAGCAGATTTTTGCACTTACAAAAATGAAAATGTAATATGGAGGAAATATGTCTTGATAGGTTTGACATTAATTTGATTATGGTCAAGTTGTTTTGGACTTGTTTACATAAAAACATTATTTTCTTATAGTTTGATATTTGACGTGTATGTTTGTAAGAAGTCAAGTGTGGAAAAAACAGCATAAGTAAGCGAAATATTACAGAAAGTATATAATAGTTGAAATACTTGTGGCAAAAAGAAGAGGAAAAAAAGTATTTTTCAAAAGTCTTATACTCTGAGCTGAAAAACTTACGAACTTCATATGTGGTGAAAGAGAAAGCAAAAAGACAGGAGACAACACTACAAAATTAATTTTCCATACTGACTTCCTATGGTTAAATATAAATGGAAGAGGGAATTAAATTAGAGAGAGGGAGAAATGTTTATTTAACTAGCTTACTGTTGCACAGAAACTTTATTGTTCTCTTTGTGGAAGCTCCCTCTTGTCAACATTGGCTTCATCACCCATTCCAGATATCTGTCTTGAAAGTTATATTAACAATGACAAATTTATTCTGGCTGACCCTTGCTTAAATTTTCCAGTTTGCTGAACAGTCTCACATCCACCAACATACATGTCACATGGAAAGAGTCCTTTCCACATAGATGTTTACCTTGTGATCTCTGATCCCCTAAGACAATTTTTTTTCTAATTATATATAAGGGAAACATTAATACTTAAACTGGTTTGAGACTTCTTTCGGTGTGAAGCTTTTGATTCTCTGTGAGGCTAGATAATGAAAATTTAAATGTTCCCTGTCACATTTTACGAAGATCTATGTTAAAGTCTGGGAATGAAATACTAATTAGTTCTAGACTTCATTCCTATATTTGCAACATTCTCACTGCTTTTTACACAACTATCCATAACTCCTAACAATGATTAAGCGATCATCATCCTAAGCGATGACATTTTTATCAGTAAATGAATATATCAATTGTCTTCAGTTTTCCCCTGTACTGAATTACAGCATTCCATACCCTATATTCTACAGTCTCACCTGGAATTCAGCTCGGAAAAGAGCTTCAGCAAAGAATACATCCCCAAACCACAGGAAACTATTATTTTATTATCATGGCTTGCTCAGCTATTTAAATGTAATGATGTTTCTTCTTTCTAAGTGGATAGCTGTAACATTTTACAGAAGAAAATTTTCTCATTAAAAATAGTTAAAAATAAATTGATTTTGATCAAGACCAGCTTTTATTGTGAAATTTTTTAATCTATGTTTCAGGAAAATTTCCTGAGAGAAAGCCAAGTACTTATGAAAATATCAGTAAACAAAAAAACTGTTAGGTTCTTGAATCTAGGAACTCTTTTTTAGCTAATTCTACAAAATGTAAACTTTCTCCTTTTTCTAGCAAAATAAGTCAGCTTTGATTAAGGCTCTTTTTACTTGGGATTGAAAATATGACCAAAACGAGTAGAATGAAACAAAAATAAATTCTCTCTAATTTTAGAGATTTAAAATCCTACTTTATTTATGTTGCTAAGGAAAAGCAACCGCTCAACACTATCCTGTCAGATTTTCTGCCTAATGCATACTTAGCACATAATTGCCCAGTAATCTCTGATTGAAAGTTTATTATATAAGAATGACAGGATTTTTTTCATTTCTTAGGTCAAAATTATAGGGCTAACCCCCACAGAAATCAGCCTTTGACTTCCAAAGACAGCAGATGCATTATGTCAGTCTTTGAGAGGACAAAAATGGAACCTCATGATGTCATTGTCACTGATTCTCTTCTCAGAGTACAGCAGTATCATACTCACAGTACATACCAAAAGAGCAAGAGTGTGCCTATCACTTTGCAGGTATTCCAGTAACTGCAATAGATTCCTTCTGTTTTCACAGACATAATACTGTCTTTGGAAAAAAAAGGCAGCACATATTATGTGACAGGAAATTTTTCTTCTTCTTCTCCTTTTTTTTTTTTTCTTCTCCTGGAAAAGATAAATTGAAACCTAAATGTAAATCATGTTATCAAATTAATATATTGTCCTTTTTTGTCCCATTAGTCTTCTTTTTCCCATATGTATTATTTGTCAGGTGGTTTTGACATTCTTCATGCAAATAAACCATTAATTTCTCAAATTCTAATTATTTCAATAGTATTTTTCTTGGTGACATATATACAACCATACAGTCTATCTATTGCTCTTTGAAATGATATTTTGTTGCTTGCTGTAAACAAGGATTTATGTTAGAATTTGATACCCATCATTCCCTTATTTCATCAGCTTAGGACTAATAATGAAAGATTTCTTATTGTTTGAAGAAACATCATGGAAGACTTGAAAAAGATGACACATATAATAAGGAATGCAGCAAAATATTCTGGTTATCAAATTTTTACATCTTCTGTCAGCGTGAGAGTCTCTGTGTATTTCCTAAACTATGTAACAGGCATTATCAGAGATATTGCTTCCAGTTGCCAGTATTTGTTGTTGTGAACTGTGCTTTCTTGGACTGTGGCAGACAGAGATGGCAGATGGGCAAGCACCTGCTAATTTTAGTTTTTCAGTTAAACAGGCAAATCAGTACTATTTTTGAAATATATTGGTTTAAGCCCAAAGTTTTGGTCAGAATAAAACCCTGAAATTAAATAAAGATACTCCTTATTGCCATAAGTTTCTTCTGCAAAGTTTTGAATTTTTTTCTTCCCGTTTGGCCCATTGCTTTTATTTCTATGACAGTCTATTTTAAGTCTATTATGACCTATTGTACTAAGTAGGCCCCAGTATTTTTCTAGGCATTCTTGCAAACTCCTAATTATTCCTAGAAAATATCCTTACATTTTAAATCTTACTTTGTTTGAAGCCTTTGTCTGAAGTGTTAGAAGAAGCAGTTCACTTCCTCTCAGTTAACATCTTTTAAGTGATTTTTGTTTTTATTTGAGTGGATTTTTTTGTATTATTTTTATAGGAGTGGTATGTCACTAAAACCTATGTTACGTGTCTGAACATTTTACCTGGACAACTTAACATTTTTGTTAAAGAATTAAAGCCTTCACTGTAATTCCTCTCGGGAAGTAAGTCAATGTTAAATTTAGAAGCACTTAATTTAATTGCACCATGAGGTGTGAAATGCTTCTTTAAATCTTTATTGTTCAGCTGAGGGCCAACAAATTATTTTGATGTACATTTGCATAACTCTTTTTAAAGTTATACTAAGAAATGCATTTTTCTCACTTCTGTAAACTTGCCTTGAGGAACAAATGATAACTGGTATGTGAGCTCTTCACCTGCTGTTGAAAGGATAAGATGGATTTTTCCTATATGCAAGCGAGTTCTATACATTTTCTTGACTGCATTTGTTAAATACAAAACATTGGATAAAACATCTGTGCAACTATACATGTGTATGCACAAACAAGTTCAAATTTCTAAAATCTACAGAGGTCAAGACATGGCTGACTACATGGCTCCATGTCAAAAGGCAGAGATGACTTAAGGTTTTCCTTTGACCAACAGCATTCTAAATTTTTTCTATCAGTTTGCCATGAATTTGGTTGTGGTTCTGGGCATAGTCTGTTTCTTTTTCCTTGAAACAGGATACAAGCAATTCAACCAGATATTTTCTGTAACTATCACAGTACATTTTGCTAAAAAATTACTTTAATAATAGAATCTAGCCTGGACTACCACATAAATAATTTTGTAGCATGTCTAGAAATATTCAAAATATTTCAAATATTTTTACTTTTTATGAAATATAATTCTAATGTTAGTACTAAGTAACTCAGGTGGTTAACTATGAAATGACTTGGTGAGGCTGAAAAATCTAGACTAAGAATGTATGCAAGGGTGATGATTTTGTTTGGCATAATTTTCATCAGAGTGGTTGGTATGGGGCTGTGTTTTAGATTTGTGCTGAACTCAGAGTTGATAATGCAGAGATGCTTTTGTTACTCCTGAGCAGGGATTGCACCAAGCCAGGACCTTTTCTGCCTTTTGTATGCCATGGTGGAAATGAAAATTCGGGATGCATCAGAAGTGGGGATGGGACACAGCTGGGACAGGTGACCCAAACTGACCAGAGGGATATGCCAGACCATGTGGCATCATGCTCAGTATATAAAGTAGGGGGAAGAAGGAGGAAAAGTGGATGTTCGGAGTGATGGAATTTGTCTTCCCAAGTCACCATTGCAGACGATGGGGTCCTGCTCTTCTAGACGTGGCTGAACATTTTCCATGAGAAGCAGTGAATCTATTCCTTGTTCTCTTTTGTTTGCAGGCACAGCTTTTGCTTTTCTTATCAAGCTATCTTTATCTCAGGTCACAGGTTTTCCAGCTTTTACCCTTTGATTCTCCCCCACATAATGCTGGTTGGGAAGTGAGCAAGCAGCTGTGTTGGTCTTGGTTGCTGGCTGAGGTTAAACCACAACAGCAAGATATTTTAGAAAGGAACTTTGAGTATCCTATTGAAAGGGCTTTACACTGAAAATATTCAAGCTGAATAGATCACTCATAGCAACAACTGAATATAGAAAAGGGGCAGGAAAAATAGGGCAGTATAAACAGATGATAATGCAATATAAACTGCTTGCAAACAGTTTTGAAAAAGTCTGAATCTGTTCTGTTGATTGTCACAGACCACACATGTGTAGAAGGAAAGAAATAAATTATCAAACAATGAACACTACTATAAGAACAAAGTACTGATAATGCATGTGAGAGATTTTTTTGCTTTGCTAGGATTAATGTTTTATATGAAATTCACCACAGACATAGACAAATACCAGTAGATTTAATTCAGCAGGAAGAAACTTGTCTCAATAGGTGAGACAAAGTAATGCAAGGAATTATATCTTGAAGCATGAGCTTGTACCACACATACACACAAAAGAGGAAACAAAACCTCAAACCACTCCTTCCTCAAACAGCTACCTTAAAGATTACAATCTTTGAGAGGAAATCAGGTTTTCTGTGCTAAATTCCTTTCTTCTGAATAATTTTTATTGTGTCTTTTCTTCCCATGAAGAGACATTAGTGTGAAATAAATAATTGCATATTGTCTTGCGTATTTATTACTTACATAGTTACTGCACAGCTACAATTCCTTCTAATTTGATCACATAGGCTGTTAGTTTTGTCTTTAAGCAAAGCTATTTTAAAAAATTTCCAGTCCAGACATTTTCTCATTTAGATCAATTTATTTGTTAGTTAATATGTGGCAAGTGTCTAGTCATCTTCCAGTTATCCATGAACATTTTTACTTGAACTGTTTCAAAATCCTATTTAAAATGTAGTTTATCTTTCATTTATAATTTATGAGTGAATTCATAGCATTAATTAAAAAAAATGAAGAAAGTATAGTACATTTTTCCTATATCTTAGCTCTTACAATTTCTTCTTAATCAAGAGCACTGGATATGAAATACATATCTAATATCTTAATTAGATTAGTTTCCAGTTTATTCTGAGGTTTTTCTTATTTATGAGAACCCTCAAGAAAACCTTATATAACACATAATGGATGATACTAACTACAAGAAATGCCCAAAGAAAAAGAACATTCTTAGAGGATATAGAAAACACTGTATAAGATTGTCTTTTGGAAAATTTATATATTCTAGTATTCGCCACTGGACTGTAGGAGATTCATGCATTTCTTTACTCAATATGGAACACTTTATCAGTCTCTCTTACCAGTGAAATAGTTGACTTACACTGGTTTAAGATAAGAGAGATAATTCTCCTGAGGAAAGTCTTTTATAAAAGATTCAGGATATTTGACATCTCATCTCTGCAATATTCTGTTATTTTCAATTTAGTTTTTCAGCACTAACTCCTCTGAGAAAATCGAGGTTTCATTTAAAGACAGAGAGTAATTCTGCAGTGATATTTGCAAATAATTGCATTTAGTGGTGATAATAGGTTGATAAAAGAGCTACTGTACTTATAGGACAGCTTGCAAATATTGATTCTTGAATTTTGATCTCCACAGTCAGGAAATATACCTTTGTTTCAGGACAGGTCTGTGCATGTCCACAACATAACGGACGTATCATCAAACAAGGTGATCTTGAAGAGCAAAGAAAAGTTCCTCACTTAACTCTGCAGGAATAGGGCTACCAAATATCCAGTTATCTGCCTTAACCTGTGCCCTTTTCTGTCCAGACCTCCTCTAGGAGGATATATCTACAATATATCTACACACATATAGATATACATATCTGTACTACATTTACTTCATATGTACACATATCTATACTACACATATAGAGACCTGTGTATAGATATATATTCAAAGTTTATGCTTTTCAGATACACTAGTTATATTTACCTATACTTTGGCACAGACTCAATTCAAAGTCTGTGGTCTTGTATGCTTATTTCTCTCCTGTCACTCTAAGAGGAAAAGACAAAAGGAAGTACTGGAAGATATCAATAATTACTCGTCAACTCACATTATAAGAATTCATACTTGAAGCATGAGACAGATGAGAAAATTGACAGAAGCTTCATTTTCCAAGTCTCTTTGAGTGTGTAAATCCTTCTCATCCTTTCCAGAATCTGAAACCTCAGGATTTCACATCTTGATTAAAACATGTAAGAGAGAGATTGGCGTTATTCAGATTAAAATAAAAGGCTGAAGTATTAGTGAATGTAGAGTGGCAGATGCTTGTATAATGCTTTTCACTCTGGCTAATATTTGCGCATCAGGAGGAAGAATGTTCTTTCTGGTGGCTTTTGTAAAAATAGGTGGTGAGGTAAATTGTCAGCATTCCTTCATAAGCAAATAAATATTCTCACATTGAGCTAAACAGAGGAGAGGATATGAAGGTAATTACTTATCAGCAGGTGACCACTGAAACATTTAGACTCCTCTTTGCCATATAATACTTTGAAGTGTCCTGCAGAGCAGAAAGAAATCATTCAGATTTTCAGTGAAAGATTTAGCAACCTGCAGCTGAAGCAAGCTGCACAGATTTGCTAACTCTTCCAGTTTCAAATTGAAAGGTCAAACAAGTAATGAAACTAATAAACAAGAAAAGCTTACCTACTGAATATTAAAAAGGGCCTTGCTACTCATTCAAATTCCGTTCCAAAATAATCTTCATGAACTAAGACTTTTCTTTTTTTTATCCGATTCTAACCTGTAAGAGTGTTTTTTTGACTTTGTCCTCAAACGTCAGCTGCTTGGAGGTCTCAAGATCCATGTAGGAAATTTAAGTCTGGTTCTACAGAGTCATTTTTAAATTTGAGGTCATGGACTAAAAATTTAAAAAAAGAAAAAGACCAAAACTCTTGTCACTTACTAGTTGGTCAGGACTTTTGACACAAAAGTTTCTGGTCATGTGAGAACTGGTGTGATGGGCTGCTAGTTCTCTAGTCCAACCCATGCTCAAAGCAGGATCAGCTATTTGATAAGGTCTTTGTGTTTAGGGTTAAGCTTAGCAGATCTTGGAAAGCTGCAAAGATACAGAACACACAGATTCTATGGGCCACATTTTCCGTTGTTGTGGAACAGGTTCCTGTGGGGAAAAAAATTCTCCTTATATCCACATGAAACATTTCTTTGTTTAATATATGCCAATTGTCCTTCATCCTCCCCCATTTACTTTTCATACATCTTGTGAAGATCCTGGCTCCATCTCCTCCGTAATCTCCTTGCAGGCACCCACAGACTACCTCCAAAACTGTCCTTGCTCCAGGCTGAATTTTAAGTCTTTCTTCACTGGGCAAGTTCTCCAGTCTCCATTGTCTTTCTGTCATTCTACTGAGCTCTGGCTTATGAATGTGTTTCTTGTTTTGGGGTGCCCCAAACTGATCAGACTTCTGCAGACATGGTCTACCAGGTGCTACATAGAGGATGATAATCACTCACAATCTGATGGCCATGCTCCTGTTCATTCAGCATGCCATGTTGTTGGCTACATTTGCTGCCGGGTTATACATCTGGCTAAGGCTTCATTTGCTGTCTACCAGGCCTCAAAGCCTTTCCCAAAGAACTGATCCCAGCATGTTCACCCCAAGACTGTGTTTTTGCCAAGGGGCCTCTGTCCCAAGGACAGGAGTTGTTTCTCTCAGTTGAATTTCCTAAGTTTCCTACCAATCCATTTACTCCAGTACCTCAGGATGTTGTTGCCATCCTTGAATGTGGTACCCCATCCCAAGGCTGGTGTCATCTTTAGCAATGAGCTGGAGGGGATTTCAAAGTGTATGCTCATCAGGTTTAAAGACCTTGAACATCTCATGTCCCTTAACATATCTCTTAAGTAGTTCATTTGTTACAAAGTCTCCAGGTAGAACATGACCTGTTAACCATGAACTTTGAGTTCAACTGCCCAGTCAGTTTATTGTCTTTCTGGTTATCTGGACTGTACTTTTGAAACAAGAATACTGTGAAAAGCAGTCATGAAAGTCCTACTAAAATTCACATAAATTATATCCACTTCTCTTTTCTTTTCCCCAAATCAGAGAGGTCAGCCAAGTAGGTCTGACATAATTTCTCTCTTATCAATTCATGATCCACTTTCTTGTCCTTTATGTGTCCAGGGGGAACAAGAACACTCTCAGCAAGTTTATGAACAACAGCAAACTGAGTGATGTGGTGGACACGCATGAGGGATGGGGGGTCAGAGAAACCCAGATGGGAACTTCATGAGGGTCAACAAGGCCAAATGCAAAGTGCTGCACCTGTGAAATCCCTGTCTGATGCGAGCTGCACATTCACAGCTCAGGAAGCCAACAATAACCTGGGTGACATCAAAACAAGTGTGACCAGCAGGCAGAGGAAAATGGTCTTCCCCCTCTATATTGTTCTGCTAGGAATCTACCTGGACTGTTGTACTTATCTCTGGAGTCCAAGTACATGAAATGCATTGACCTAGTGGAGTGGATCGGAAGGAGGGCCACAAAAATTATCAGAGAGATGGAATATCCATACTATGGTGAAATATACAGAAGAAATCTTTCACAATGAGGGTATTAAAACATTGAAACAGGTTGCCTAGACAGGTGGTGGTGTACCTGGAAACATTGCAGATCAGGTTGGATGGGGCCTTGAGCAACTTGATCTAGTTCAAAATGTCCTTGCTCATTACAGGAGGAATTAGACAAGACAACATTTAAATCTTACTTAAAACACAAATCTGTGTGTGACTCTATCCCACACTTTTTAAACATGTACTAATCTTGCAACAAAATATGGCAGAGAGAAATCATATAACAGCCTTTTATTTCCCAGAGAAACTGAACTATATGTCCATGTAGTAAGAGCTATTTGATTGATCTAAGTAAGCCTCTAAAAGCTAGGCTTATTTTGTACCCAGTAATGAACTCTGCTTTCTGAGCTCTCTGTCCCACATGAAGTCACAAGTCTGAACCCTGGGATTTCAAGAGTCAAATTGTAGTACAAATCCTTTTCTGAATTCTGCTGTCCTAAAATTTACATTTGACCGAGCTTCAAATTTATTTTTATTTTTTACCATGATAGTTTGAGAACAAAGAAGAATAGAGTGACTAGTTGGAACTGAGTTGAATATGCCTGATTAAGGTTTTGTTATGGGATGATGAGGAAAATCCATGAACTGTAGAGAAGTAATACTACTCTCTGATCCAAGAAAGCAAGTTTATGCGTGCTTTGACCATAGAGTTTCATTTCAGCACTGCCTTATATTAAGAAAAATACCCTTGGTTGTTAATTGCTGACTATAGTTTCATTTTCATGGTCAGTGATAGCTAAGTGAAAGTCTAGTGTTACTGAATATTGTTTATGAAGGTGAAAAAATTTTGACTTTTTTTTAAGCTGCATTTTTTTTCTTGCAGATTTTTACTTCTTGGTCTCAACAGCCTTGGAAGGTAAAATTAAAGGATGTCATAGGCTTACTTTAATTGTCTTTACCTCATTAAACTCATTAACTCATTAAAGAGTTTAACACCCATATTCAGTGTAATAGTTGCTTCCTTGCAAATGTTCCTGTAGCTTCTAAGACAGTGGAATACTTGACTTCAGTTAAAGTCATTAGGGCTGCCATGAAGCAATAAATGCAGCTTTGCACTAGCCATAAAACCCAACATCGAAATTAAACAGGCAATAAAAATTTGAAAAATACTAATGTAAATAACTTATATATAAGGTTAAATAAGGACATTTATCTTTGAATTAAAATGAAATCAATAGTACTCATTCACTAGCTACATAAAGCCTTCCTTTTAATGTTAGAATTGCATATTGATTTTAATGCAACTTAGATGAAGTCTTTTCAGGATATGGTTTACCATAAACTTGATGATCTGATGCAAGTGCATAAAACATCTGTCTGCAAATATTATTATACAGTAAGAAAATTCTGGAATACTCTATCTTCCTTGCAAATATCCTATTTTCATTCACAGAAATACTGCACTTTTAAAAAATATTTTCTTGATACCCGACCTCTTATGAAAAAGCCCTAAACTATTTCACATGTGTGATATTGCAGGCAGTGATATAAGAAAGCTTTTCATAAAGATTTATAGTATTTTATTAGTGTGGTTCATTTCTATCAAAAACTCCATTGTTGATTTTACATTTTTGCTGAAATTCTAATGTTGCATTAGACTATTCTATTACTCCATTGTTCAATTTTGTGTTTTTCAATTTTGTTAATATAGTATTGTTTACTCTCAGTTTTTGCTTGTGGTTTGAGATTAGTATGCTGCCCATAGTAGAGATATGAATAGGCACAAGATAATTCTCTAAAATGGAGAAATGTTTTAGGATGAGTGTAGCGAGACACTATAACAGAATGTCCAGAAAAGTTGTGGATATCCCATTGTTAGAAGTGTTCAAATTGAGGTTGGATGAGGTTCTGAGCAACCTGATCTAGTGAAAGATGGCAAAAGGGTTGGACTGAATAATATTTGAAGGTCTTTTTCAACCCAAACCTGATTTTATGCTCCTATCTACATGTCTAAGAAGATATGCCCGGGATGTCCATAAATTCTATCAAACCTGTGGAAGAATGGATTGTAAAAGAATAGGGACAGTGCTGCAGGCAATCTCACCCTCTGATAAGGGGAAGGCAGGTATACATCATTAAAATAAAAGGAGCAGGGAATGCTGATTTGTATTGACCAACCACAAAAGAGTATAAGGGCACACAAGTGTTATGCATAAGGTAAAATGGTATAAAGGGTTGTACTGGGGACTAATAAAGTGCTGATGCTTGAAACCATTTTCAATTGTGTATCCTCCCTCCTCTTTGCAAATTTGACCAGGGTCACAGTTACATGTAGTACTATCCAGCTATTCTCCCCACTATGTCTTTGCAAGCATATCAGCTCACATTTTTTACTGCAAAAAAACATTGCATTACAGGTAAATGCTATCTGAAAATTTTGTGTCTTATGCTCGATAGAAGAACTTCCACAAAATTCACCTGCTTATCCCTTCTACAGAGCTGCTTTTAAAAAGCCAATGGAAGAGGAAATATTTCATTACTTTATCATATTACTACTTTACACTGTTTGAAGTGAGTTGAATACCTTTACATTTCCTTTTCTTACCTAATCCCTTGTATTTAAATTTAAACTTGTTTACATTCTTGTAATTAAGAGTAAATTAGAAATCTATAGGATTTGGCAGGGCAAAAAAAGAAGGTGAATTTTCAAGTGATTGTGAGCACATCCAAGTAAATCAGCTCAGATCTGTTTTAGACATGATTTTAAACAAACTTTAAAGGTAGGGAAATGTAGAAATACCACTTGCAGTTTAAACACATCATGGTGTTCAATTTTAATCTGATTTCTTATAATGAATTCAATTTCCAAGATGTCTTGAAGGTAAACTTGTAAGAAAATGAAGAAAGGAAGAAATTCTAAGACAAAACGCTTTCTTTTGAAAGAGTTATCTTGTCTTTAACTTGAAGACTAAATGCTTAAAAAAAGACAATCTAAAACTGATAATGATAGGAATGATATTTAAAAAAATGCAGTAAAGGCCTGTCCTGAAGGACTCTGAAGCCAAAAGATGAATGGTTAGTGGATAATTGCTATAAATGAAATACAACAATTGTACTAGTTATACCTGTATTAAAAAGACATAAAGAAATCTTTTCAGAAAACAAAAAAGCCTCAACCAACACAAAAAAATCTACAGAGAATTTATACCCTCTCTCATTTTCAAGTTTCTATTACTTCATTACAGTAATTGGCTAGAATCTAAATTAATCACTTTCATAACTTATCTATTATAATGAAAAAATAAGCTCAAAGAAACCACATAAGACATACATTTCATTTTCCTTTACATTGGGAAATGCTTATTCTTTCTGGTAAAGCTGAAGACAGTTACAGCAAATGTTCCAAAGGAAGTTAAGGAAAGGGCTAACTTTCTCCTCTGCTTGAAATGATTTCAGATGTACAAAATGCAATTTGATACTTCTGAATTAAAACAATTTTGGGGGCAAAGGCCTTAAAAAGTGGGAAAGATTTGCTTGACACTTTATGAATTACACTGCAGACACAAAAAAACAAGTTTTTTTTATAAACTGTGGTTAATCAGGACAAAGAGGCCTCACTTCTACAATAAAAATCTTCTGTAATAAGAAACATGATGTACAAATCATATTGCATAATTGCATACATTTTAAACTTTCTTTTCCTATATTAGGCTTTGTGGAATTTACTTTTTTTTTTTTCTTTTGAGGATGTTTATTGGCAGAAAACTCTCACATTAAAGCAATATTTTGAAACTACTTGAAAGCATTAAGAAGAGAATTATTGGTGTCATATATATGAGGAAAAGCGTACACTATCTATTCAAGTATTCATTCCTTTAAATTAAACTAGGAAGATTATATTCTTTCACAAATTTACACGGCAAAAAATAAATTAATCATAAGAAATGTTAGTTTTCTAGTTTCTCTTTAAACTGATCTATGCTTGGAAAATTTTCTGGTCTAGTATCAGAACCTAAATAGCAAAAAATAGACTGGAGTCATATTAAAAAATTGGGATAAAGTTATCTCCTGTCAAATGTAATCAAGAAAAACAAGGTTCTTTTCGACTATAAATTATTTTTTGTCCTGTAAAAAAGATACTAAGGACACAACTGGAAACATTGCTTTGACTACAGATAATTCTGCAGAATTATCTGAACTAAGTTGTATCAATGCAAAATAGAGCAGGGCAACACGAGCAAAAGCACAGTAAATAAGTATGGACCATCACATTTGCATGTTTAAACACGATATGAAGTCCTGCAAGCAAAGTTTTAGGAGAAAAAAGAAATACCGAAATCTTCCACAAGTTGAGAAACCTATAAATTTCTCATTGATTCTAGGATTCATTGAAACCTAACAGGAATTAAAAGAAAGAAAGAAATCCAGACACCTGTCTTCTCCTCTTGCTGTCTTTCCCTAAGACTTAAGGTGATTGAGACCTCATCAGGCATGTGATGTAGCTAATTAAAGGGGATAACATCCAGCTATTAACACCTCAGTTCCTGCATGCCATAAGAAATTGTATTCTGATGAGAACTACATCTGGGCTGGCATTGCCTTTTCAGCTGGTGTGGGCTGGAGACCACAAGGTAAAGCTTCTGACACAAGCTGGGCTCCAGCACATTTTAAACCGTAGCAGAGGAGGCTCACTTGCTCTTCAACTGAAATATTTATGTGGAGAAAAAATGGGGAAAAAATTATTTAGATTATGTATGTTTAAATCTTGATGCTCATATTTCCCACACCTGAGGGTGAGGTTATAACTTAAAATTTTATTAACTTTTTTATTAATTCTTTCAAATTCTTTCAAAAGAAGAGTTAGGTGTAGTTAGTTTTGGTGAGTTAGCAGCTTTGGTGATTGATATAGATACCTGTCTGGCTGATTTACTACTGAGATGGGAGGTGACTGGATTTTTAATAATCTTTGCAATGTGAAAAAATTGGTAACTTAGGCAAGGGTAATAAAGTTGCTTTGACATCTATTTTTGATAAGGTACTTTATAAAGGATAAGGAATTTTGACTTTAAAATCTCTCATGTGTATTTGTAAGGCTATGTTAGCCTTAAATCCATCCTCACTCTGTGATCTAAATACAAATGGAGTTGTGCTCAACCAGTAAAATATTGTTCTTTAGACTTGTTTTTCAACAAATATTTTAACTGACACATTAATGCCCAACATATGTCATGTTTGTCATGCAGGAAACAAAAACATGACTATACTTATTTTTTCTGCTGTTCATCATGACTTTGAATTTCAGCAGCAAAGGTAGTTGACAGATTTTTCTTTTGGTTTATATACTTTTTATTTAAGCCTCTATAGGCATGAACTAAAAAATTAGCTAATACCAGCTTTGATCACTGAAAATTTAAATGGAACCTGATTTTTCAGATATGGCTTTCTATTAACATTTTTACTGACAACAAATTACTCTAAAAAAGTGAACACCTTTTCACACATATGTCTTTAGTTCCATAAGTTTCCACAACTTGCTAAAGGAAAGACTTCCTTTTTCCTTAGATATGTGCATTAGTCAGGCAGAAAAAGACATATAGAATGGGTTACTTAATTGAAAAAAGCAAACATTAATGACAAAGTAGTTAACAACAAAATGTAGGCAGAATTCAAACTATTGATGTGTGTACTGAACTTGATTTTTTCACCTTTGCTATCAGATTTTGTGTTTCTTCATTATAATTAGCCCTAAACTTGATATGTTCCCCTATTAAAATCCATTTTCAGCTGATTAAAGAATTCTGTAACTTGATCTGTGACCCAGAAGAAAACTAACTTTAATTTTGGAGAATAATAGACTTAGAAATACAGAGCTGAAACTAGAGTGTATGAGGAAGATATAAACCAAAAGAATGGGATATCAGACATTTTGTTCCTTAAAGAAGGGACTAAAAAGTACAAAAGCATGGCTATGGCTACTAAAACAACAGTAAAGGAAATATACTTACAAACAGTTATTTTTTTCTCCTAGGTCCATCTTTTTCTATAGATTATTTCTTTGTCAAATAATTGTCTTCAGGAAGCTGAAGGACACAGGCCTCTGAATTAAATGATAAGTTCTACAAATAGTCCCTCCATGTTAACCATAATTTTAGCATTTAAACTCCAGTGTAAGTATAAATTGCTCTTAACCTATAAGGGCCATATATCTTATTCCCATCTTTCTTTATGCATTCATTTTCAGAAACTGATTAGTCTTCTACATCTTTTATGGCCCTGATGTGTTTCCTTTTCTGTTGAAAATGAATTTGATGCATCTTATCATAGCAGATGACTAAGAGAATAGATTGGTAAGCAGTCCCTGGGATGTGATATTTCTTTTGCTCTCTACACTTTGGCGTTTTGCAAAATCACCCAATAAGTGAAGAAGTCCAAGTTAACTGTGAATGCTACATCATTCCCAGGAGCAGGACTATGTTTTTATCTCTAGCCTAGTTGAGATGACAAAGTTTAGTTCTCTTCCATGGGCTAGTAAAACATAAATACTGCATAATAAATTTATTGTGTAGTAGCTAAACTTGCTTCATTGTGCAGATAATGTTGTTGGTCTTCTCTAAAACAAACTGTTGAACACTTTGGGATTCCTTTTTATAACCAGTGATAAAAATACTCAGTTTTAGAATCCATACTCCAGAAATCCCAATATAAAGATGTAAGGTATTAAGAAATCCAGGCAAAATTCTGTTATAGCTTTCTCTGTTTATCAGTACTATGTAAAGAATTCTTCATATTTTGCTCTGTCTATGGAAGGACAGAAACAAGTCTCACTGGACAAGTACAGACAGTTGCTTAGAAAATGTTCTGGAAACTGAACCTTAATTATGAAAAAGGAGTCAAAAAGAAAGTGAACAGTCTGCTAAGTTAACAGTTAGATAAATGGGGGATGGGGGCTGGGCTTTCTATTGAAATATATAGACTTTTTTGGTTTTCGTTCTCTGGTTTCACATTTGTAAACTGGAGATGTGGTACTTTTTCCTTATGGAAATTCTTATAAAATAACACCAGGCAGAATTACTGTGGTCTCACTGATCTGCAAAACACATACTATGAGATTCTTCTAAATGTCTGCATAAGCTTCAGTAATTTCAGTAAAGCAAATATTCAAAAATATCCAGTCTTGATTTTAAAAATGTCAACTTGGCATAATCCTTTATAAATTCCAAAGTAAATTCTACTAAGTGTGTCATAAGCATCCTAACCTTTATAATTCCCATATATATTTTACTTTGACACTGTGTTCTTTAAGCATTGCCTACATAAAATATGCAAAGTAATTCTAGCATACTCCTTTGTTATCTACATCAAAAATGTTGTAAGACTAAATCTTTATTATTAATTTTTATGTAACCAAATTGCTAACAAAAGTAAAGAAACTTCTATAATTCTGTGAAATATGTGCACTGAAAGGATTTTAACCAGACCCACTAATTGATTTCAGGTTGGTTTTTTTAATTCACTTGATGGGTGGTAAATCATGTAATACAATGATGGTGTCTGAAAAACATTGTCTGGGAAGATGGAAGCCCAAGTACTATTGATTTTATCTTTTTCATTATTCAATTTGTTGGCTTTTTTATTAGTCTTCTCAAATTAAATTAATCTAACAAGTGTAGACTTGGTTAAATAACATTAATTTCATCCTCCTTCAGTTCTCAGCTAAGGTTCTGCAAAATAGTTCTATAATCTAACTGTTCACAAATATTATTTACCCCTTCCAAAAGGACAGCACTGTATTATGATTTTATCTTCTGTTTTCTGGGATTATTTCCTCCTTCCCATTCATATTTCCTCAGGATTCTGTAGTATTATAAAATTGCCATCAATATTTCATGAAAACAAAATTCCCAGTTAACAATGTGGGATACTTTAGAAAACTTCGTTAATGTCTTACATTCTTTATCTTCTGACAGTGGGTAGAATCCAAAGATAACACAACTTAACTGGAGAAAAGTAAGTGGAGTCAAGAAAATGTGTAGAACTCAGAAAGACTGCAAAATTGTGCCCCTGGAAGCAGAATTTCACTGCATGAATCTCACCAGAGGAAGAAATAGTGTCTTCATCAATCTTAATTTAATATCAAAACATGATTTTTATTTAATAATAAAGAAGGTAAATATGCTGTTCTTGAAACAATTCACTGTACATCAGTACACAAATAAAACTTCAATTTTCAAGTAATGATTTATACTTTACTATTGTTAATAGCTGCTGCACTAATTATTAAAATATTTATAACTCAGAAAAGATTTGCAGTTCATTATACTGTGGCACAAATGGCCTATTAGTGCAGACTTTACTTTTTCAGCTGATCAAATCCAATCTGTCAAAACAACACTGTTTTTTATACACAGTGTGTAAGTCAAGGCAGATGTTGCTAGAATTTTGTCAATGAGTCATGCTCTCCCATACCCCCAGGTCCTTAGCAAAAGCACTGGCAGTATGGTATAGCGCAAGGCAATCTGTAGTGAGTTAAGATATTGGCTCCATCCCTGCCTCTCAGATAGCTTCTTCTGCTTGACTAAAAATTAATACCATTAGATTCAAGCCTCAGAATCTTCTTCCCGGCAGCATGGACAGCTGGTGCTTGCAGTGATTAAGAATCTTCTGACCTGTAGTTCTGACAAGCTGGAAAAATGTCTCTAGTTCGGCTGCTCAGCTTCATTATCAGCAAATGCCTTAAAATGATACTTTATTTATTAACAAAGACAACTCCCTTCAACAGTGTTATCGATCACTCTAATTTATCCCCGTATCTAATACTACACTCCTATTCACTATAAGTAACTAAAGATGAATTACTTCCGTTGCAAAGCAAAACTATACTTTGTCATCTCCTTACTCCAAAGACATGGGTCAAGTGAAGAGAAAAAAAAAATCTTCAGGAAACAGATTAGAGAAATGGTCAGAGCAGGAAGAAGCAAAAACAATAACCGGTGGTCTAATTCTTTCTAACTGTAAAAGGCTATCCTTATTAAATAAGAGATACGGTATAAGTGTAGTGACTGACACTATTATAAGTTCCAAAAGGTCTGAGCCTGTGTTTTGTAGAATTTCAAACATTTAATCCTGCTATGTAGTACTATTCATAAGGGAAGAAACTTAGATCTCCAACAGCAGTATTGATGACTAAAATCTATAAAAAATATGTTTTGTAAGACCTTTGTTAGAACGCAAAACCTATCTTGACACTTTCTCAGTGTGCTTTAACTCTTTTAACAATATGAAATTTATATTAACTATGATACAGTACTTGAATTGCTTTGCCATTTTAACAGAACTAAAAACTTGGTTGAAGCTGGTCACATGATGACTAAATTAAATTTATCTAATGACAATGACAAAGATGAGTGACATTGCATAAAAATGTGCTCAGTTGTTTAGAACTTCTTCAGTCTATCTATATTTAAGTGATTGGATATTTGTCTTAGAAAAATCTTTTTATCTCATATTATCTGCTCCTTCTGGGTAGACTTCAGCCATTTGTGAAAGAAAATTTTGGAAAAGATGCCTTTTGTCAACTTTATAAAGTTCTAGAAGTTTTCACTGGATAGTGCTAACACATATGTCCTTTGGGGCATGAAACTATCCTTTGTGACAGATTTGGTTTGCTGACATCTATGAAAACGTCTGACCATATGGTGCCAGGTTCCACCTTTTGAACAATTCTCCTCTGCATACTTCAACTGCAGTTTCTTAGTCTCTTATATTCCCTTAAGACCCTTCCTGCACCTCATGTGCTCCAGTTTCTGACCTGAGCTGGATCCAACTACCAGAAGAAATACTGTTTCTCTGTTTGGTACTAAGAACTATTGAAAGAGAAAGCTACCAGAGACAAGTTCAGGAGATGGACATGTTTGTTCTTAACTATTAACTTAAAGATGAAATAAAAATTCTTCAATTGAAGATTTTGATAATGAAATGGGGTCTCATAAACTTGTGCCTGCATAGCACAAGGAATTTGACAAAATCTCTGGAATTATCTGGGAAAGAACCCAACAAAATCTAGATTAGGAAATGTGTTTGGGCAAGAAATACATGGCAAGAAATATTTACTGACTTGACTAGAAGTAAGGCAAACATGGAGCTGGATGTTATGAAGAAATTGGAAATCATTTTTCAAGGAAGCAGAAAGTGTACCTAACAGTCATTTTTAAATCTCTTTTTGCTCTTTGTCCAGGTTTCCCCTTGGTCATATTGCATGAGTTCATACTAATTGCTTACTCCTCAAGTAAATTCACTAATTTCTTCCCAGACATAGGGGGAATATCTTTGTTCTAGGATCTACTCTAATTACTACATGGCAGAATGGTCTTTTGACAAGCTTAAGTATTCCAACATAATCAGTCTTGTTCTACACCATAACTGACATCCATGTATGCTCAGGTACGCCTGAGAACATAAAAGGAACACCTGGAGCCATGCTAATAAAAGGGACTCTGGCAGGCAGCATCATAATTGCATGGTTATTTCAGGTGCTCTAAATTGAAAATCTGCTAGATCTGCTAGAAAATGTTTAAAATAAAGACCATGATGGTAACTCGTAAGACCAAGAGCATCAGACTGTGTCTGAGCAGCTGATTGCTGTGTACCATGAGAGTTCTAGTCAACTCACACTCTTCTAAGCCTGAATCAGTCTGCAATGACTGAAATTAACTTTGTTCTGCTGTACAGCCCTCAGCATACATAGCAAAAAAATACACAATATGTATATAATTTATGTAGTATAATAATCAGCTGATGGAGAAAGCAAGGACAACACCCAGATTTTGGCAAGGAGGAAGAGCAGATGGTATAGAACCTTAAGAGGTTCTCTTCCAGAATATCAGGTTTTGTTCTGTCATTAGCAGTCATTAATACTGAAATGCTTTACATTCCTTACTTATATCTGTGTATTATATTATGGGATATTTAAAACCCCACTGGACACAATCCTGAGCAACCTGCTCTAGCTGACCCTACCTGAACAAGGGAGTTGGACCATGATATCAAAAGGCCATTATGGACTCAGTGTTTCTGTGATTCTGTAGTTTATCAATACATCTTTGCACCTTACTCTGCAAGATCTATGATAACAAGCCTTTTCAGTCTCAAAAAGTGTTGGATTTGAGATTTCTGCAACAATTCAACTTCTTTCATAGTCTATTTTGAAATGTGAAATCCACATTCAGTGCAAAGAATACTGCTTTGCTTGTTCAGAAATCTGTGAAAAAAATGAGGAAAGGAAGAGATGGAAGAGATATAGAAATATCTTACACCTAGACACTTAAATGGTGCAATGTGGAAATATACTTTCCTTCTAAATGCCATCAGATCCCATGGTTATGGGAAGGTCATGTTGGTCAGACTTCTTAAAGGTCACCAATCTATCTGTCCTCCCTGAGAGTCTGAGGACTGGATGTGTCAAAACCTGGGCAGTAATGGAAAAATGCAATCAGTTTGGTTGTTGTCGTTGTTTTCTAATAAACAAAATACCATGTACATGGTACAAAAATATATGTCACAATGGGAACTCCTAATTAATAGGTGCATCAGAGCTTCTTTCCTATATAAAGGAAAAATTTTTTTTCCAGGTGTACTGTAGAAAGCAGATTATTTGTTCATGCCATGGTGTTATCAGTGATAAACACATTAGAAACCTTCAAAGAAATTAGTTCTGCCCTGAAGGAAGAGTTTGAATAATATTCAGAAAACAAGACATGTGACCACACACTGAATAATGAAGATAAACATGTGTGCAGGAACAATATAGAGTATGAAAGGCATCCTGAATCAGACAAGGATGATCAGAAAATTGTATGAAAGTAAAACATCATTAGACATTGTATGTGTACAGAGCAGCTGACTTAGGACAAAATAAATATTATTTGTGGTAGCTTCTGGCTTTTGAGTGTTTGGCTTTACATTGCAGAATTCCTAGCATAAACTTGTGAACGTTACATTTCTAGATTTTAAGAACTGCATAATTTTGAACACTAGCTGCTGTTAGTGCCCAACATTTAAATTACAATGTGTCTGACAGTATACATTTGTTCCTGGGCTGCTCAAAGATACTGCTGATTGACTTCAGGCTAAGGCTTGTAATGAGGTAACCCCAGCAGAGAGGTACTGCCTCACTCACCCACACCCTGGGTTTGGGGACATAGATGGGCATAATCATCACACACATCTATGCTGACCCACTGATCCCTTTTTGAGAACAGTTGAGTTCCAAAAGAAATTTAAATTGAAACTCCGCAGGTGCAGGATTGGGTTCATAGCAATCTTTATCTACTTGTAAAATGGAATTAGAGAGTCACCATTTCTTCATACATAGCCACATTGAGCTAAAATCACTGTAAAAGCTAATACTTGTTTAAACTCTGGCAGCAGAGTGACTTTTCCAATTGCTTACAACCCTCACATTCACTGAAGAGAAACAGATCTAAGCAGTGTGCCAGAATGAAGAAAGGCAGTTCAAATGGCAAAAAAATGAATCTGCAGTTAGTCAATTATTTCAGAATGCTGTCTCAGTGGCAATTAAGACCCAACTCTAACGAGCTTGGTGTTAAAACTGGCAATGGCATCCTGATCCTCATAGACACTCTTTAATCTTTATAATATAACCCTTTCCCGTTAGTGTTTCATTACAGATTTTTAGGTTTTCATTTGGGAAATGAAATGTTCATTTTTGTTTAATAATTTTTCTATTGAATCATATTCTTCACTAGTCTACCCATGAGAACATGAAGAAAGTTTTATGGGGTCAGAAAAAGGGCCGTACAGCAGATCTTCTGCCTCCATGAAGAACATGTGGCTAGGAAAGAGAAAAACAAGAACATAGCAGCGCATCTCTAGAAGACTTTTGTACCTACTGATTCTGAGCTTCCACAGAGGCTTTCAGGATGGGAGAGGAGAAGATAAAAGGGTGTTGTGGGTGAGTGTAAAAGTCCATGATTGTCCTAGGGTGACTTTATGATGCTTGCATCCCAATCATCTGTTCTGTTTGTGCTGGATGTTGAGTTCTGTACCTTTAAGATTGGTTCTGAGAGTGAAGGGGGAGAAAAAAGAAGCATGGAGTTTGTTTTAAGAAACAGCACTCATCCTGTGCATTCTGATCCCAGACTCTGTTTGTCTAGAGCACAAGCAGACAGCGAGACAGAGGTCTCTTTTGCTTTTTGTGAGTTTTTAGCTAGCTAAGGCAGAGAAACTCCCTAGACTGGTGTTTTTTTTTTTTGTTTTTTTTTTTTTTTTTTTTTTTTTTTTTTTTTTTTTTACTGTTTAAACCTGTCTTAAATGAAAAAAATCCAGAGAGGCACTGGGATCTCGGATCTGTAGCCCACTGGGACCTAAACCTTGGCATTGAGCCAGTGCCAGAGGGACTGGTAAGAGATAAAATGCTCTGAGCTACAGAAGGCAAAAACTTTCTCAATTTTGCCGTTTCCAGTCTCTTCAGAGTGTCGAGAAGTTTTGTTGTTTGATATTATTAATTTTTTGTACTTGTGGGGACTTTGTTAAATAAATAGTTTTTTCCACTTTTCTCTAAGGTGATTTTCCCCCGGTTGGGGGAGGGGCCATTTGGGTTTACTTCCCAGAGAGACCCCATTAATGAGTTTTCTCCCAAATTTACCTTAAACCAGGACAATTATGTAATTTCCTTCTGAAAAACCTGACCTCAGCTGGTGAGTCTGACCTTGGAGGTGACTCTGTTTGAGAAAGGAGTTTGGATCAGGGAACTCCTGAGCTCACTTCAAGCATGAACTGTCCTATAGGTCTGAGAACCTGTAGCCAAAAATGTCATGAGTCCATAATACTCACTCAAGACATAAAGTTCTTTTATTCTGAGCCTGACACCTCCTGGCTTTACTTATTGCATTAAAGGAGAGAGTGAATTGTAATTTGCCATTTTAACTTCTATATGTCTCATTTATTTTATAGACATCTATAAGATATCTATCTGTTCAGTCATTTCTTTTTCAGGCTGAAGAATCTACTCTGTTTAATCATTCTTCATGTGAAACTTTTCTACAGATACAATTGTCTTTTTCCAGTTTTACAACATGCTTTCTTGAGATGGGATGAGTAAGGGACAAATATGCTAGGGGTCTTCAGAATGTAATGCACTTTTAATTTATTAAGTACAAACGTAATGCTTCCTGCATTGTTCCCTTATTTCAATTCCCTCTGATAATTTTGAATATTTTATTTCCTTTTTGACAAATACCCACATGTGAATTCTGGAATTTATTTCACCTTTTAGTCAACCGGTATTATGATGATCTTCTGCAGTACTTAACAGCTAGTCCTTGTCTCTACTACCATAAGAAATTTGATATCAAACACAAACACCATAATTTCACTCCCTTTCTCTCACCCTGGTCATTTTTCAGTATATTACATCTAGTTGATTGCACTGCGATCCCTGTGAGTCTGCTGATCATTTCAACACTATTTGCATCTGGCCGTTCTCTGTTCTCTGTAATCCCTTTTAATATTTTTTAATCCATGTGAATATCCTTTTTCTTATCCCAAAGTAGTTTCTTCACTTTAAAAAACATTGGATGAGAGACTTTATTATGCAGTTTTCTTAAATATATCAGCAGAATCCTATCTATCAAGGGGATTTTATCCTATGTACTATTTTTTTTTAATTTGACTAGGGGGAAAGGAAAGAAAAGAAAGAAAAAAAAACAGGTAACAAACCCCAAAGAAACAAAATTATTGTGCTTTTTTAAAGGTTGGATTTGTTATGTGTTTAGCTGGCTAGATATAGTTGAAGAGCACAACTGATTGTTGCAAATGTAAAAATTTTTATTTCTCCTAGTTCAAAATTTCCTAAAGCTCATACTAAATGTACTTCCTCCATTATGAACATGGGATTTCTTTCTGACAATTTGGACTATGAATGCATGTGTTTCATTGCTTATTGTTTTATGTATTGTTAATACAGGGAAAAAACCAATTATTTGTCATGGCCAAAACTTCAATGACTTTCTCTGTATGGAGAATAAACCAAGATTTGAAATGTACTAATTTGATGATGTAACTGTGCGTTGTTTGGTTACCTTAGGCTTAGGTGAAATCAATAACATTATTTTACATTAAAATTGGAAATAGGTGTCTGTAATATCAACTTAAAGAACAGTATGCTTATTATCTAATGAATTCTATGACTCTTAGATTCTTCTACTTTATTTCATTTCTAAGCTGCCTTTTGCTTCATCAGGGCAGTTAAAGCACTTGAGCTGCCTCATTTATTTACTCCTATTTCATCCTTCATATATTGTGTTTTCTCTCCAAATATACCACATTATTGGCATTTGTGTTGGGATATACATAGTATTTGATCAAATACTTCAAATTTGCAAGTAAATGTTCTGTTTAAATTTTTTTACACCAAAGTAATTGTTTTTTCAATAATGACCTAGAATCCATTTTATACTGAAACATTAGATATTTGCAGTAACTTCATAAAGAACTGTAACATAAAGTTAATGTTTATAAAATTGTGAAAGGCCTGATTAATCCAGGGAGATCAAAGCACACACAAGAAATGAAATGAGTCCTACCTGAGCACATATACAGGGTTTGCTTAGCAAGGTGCTGGCAGCAGGAGGTGCAGGGCAGTCTGTGAGGAGAGGGCAGGGTGGCTCCACACAGTGCACAGCCACTTCCAGCCATGCAACCCACCCTCCTTGGCCGTGGGTGGGACTCCTTTGGCTCCCAAAAAAATGCTACTACCCATATGGACTACAAAAATTTGGTGCTGATGAGTGTACTAGTTTGAAAGCAAACTGGCAGGAGATTCCAAGTCAGAACTATAATTCAATAGGGAAATTAAAATAAAGGCAAAAACCACTTGCTTAAACTGACAGAGTCAAGATACAATCTCACATCCTGTTGGTCAGGGTGGTGGTAGCAGTCCAGGTAAATGGTGGCTGCAGTCCTTTTGAAGTGATAGATGTGATTCTGTGGAAGCAGTGATTCTGTAGAAGGGTCTGGTTTTCCTCTGAAGGTCCAGTAGTGGTTATGCTTGCCCTCTGGGAATCCAGTAGGTAAAGGCTGCCCATGGTGTTCCAAATCTCAGATTATATCCAGGTAGGAATGCTTAGTTCCTCCCCCTGGACACTGAATCTCACAACAGGATGATGTAATTTTATGAGTCATGCAGTGAGACTTTATGGTCCATTAGTAGAACATAGCCCCTGGAGGGAGTTATCAAGCAGATAAGAACACTGCTCCACCTAATTTTAACAGCCTATGAAGATGATAAATAGAATAAATGCCTTTGGATAAATCTTACACTGTAACCTGAGACAATGAATGAGTCTGAGTTCATTATTATACAATAAGTTATTCACCTGGTGGCAATAAAAAAAAGTTGATGTCTGAATAAAAAATGGCAGCTGGGACCATCATTATGATGACAGTGAAGCACTTCTTGTGTACTCAAGGACTATATAAAATGTGATTACATTTAAAAGTAGCTAGTTTCCTCCTCTTTGCTCTCAGCCCCTTTCTATTTCTCATTTATTTCCAAATTTGGAAACACATCTCAGAGGTGCTTACGACAAATGTAATTAACACCAGTTCACAAATGCTTCTGATTTCACTTAGTTAGACCTGTTATTTTTGAACAGAATTCAGCCAGAGGGTTAATGGTAGCACATACTGCATATGTCACCATATTGCTAAATGTTGATTATATACAAGCTTGGTAAAAGACACAGAAGACAAGCTATTACAGACGGATACTATAAGATGTTCTGTAAATAGTCTTGGAAAAAGTAAGTACTGTCAGGCTATGATGATCTCCATATTTCACCACTCTTATATGCCATATTAAGATGTATAAACCTATGGTGATTTGACTTCTACATCAATTCTTAAGAGCCAACATCTCTCAGTGATGGCAGGATACTGTCAGAAAGACACCTTAGGATCAGTATGGTTATTCTTCCGCTAGCCTATAGGAGCAGAAGGATTTTGTATTTAAAGAGGAATGCAACTTTACAGAAGAGTATGGCAATGTCTTATATGTCAATATTAAACAAAATATTAACACCATGAATGGGTTGAAAATAGCCATGGCACAGCCAAGCAGGAATGAAGCACACATCCTGACCCACAGTGACAGTGACTGATATAGTTCTGCCGGGCACTGTCAATAGAGGACTGGGGCTCAGGCAAATCTGGAACTGATTGACTGTTTCTTTCCAGCAGGATAGGAGCAGATCAGCCACAGATATTTAAATTGAAACAATCTATCCATTGAGGAACTAAACCAAGAAAACTGTATATTGCTGCCTATCAGCTAAATGTACGTCTAATCCTAGGTATATAAGTACTATAGGAACTTGGTACTTGGCCCTTTTAGTTGTTGGAAAAATATGGTTTCTGTTCATGGAGTCAATAATGTTTGTTTTTTCCCATCAATTTTGTATACTGAGTATATATCTATATCTGTATCTATATCATCTGTATCATCTATATCTATCTATATCTATATCTATCTACATCTTCTATCTAGGAATAGTGTGTTCATGCACATTTTCAGGGAATCATATTGTAATTGACCACAAGAAAATGATGACATTTAACTTTATCAAGAGCAGGATGAGAGTCTACTTTGTGATCTCAGTCTAACATTTACTCTGTATGAACTACACGCGTACATTTAATAATTCATTTATTCATGAACAACCAGTAGATAAGCTCCTTATTCTGTGTTTCAATTAAAATAAATAACTGACCATATAATGTGTGTCCTAGAAAATGGAAGACAAATTATTATTCTTCTGATAGAAACTTTGAAGGACAATGGAGATTGCAAACTTGTACTATTGTGTTTAGAGGATGTACTTGTACAAGGCCTCTGAAACTGCATACTTTCAGAAATGGATTTAATAGAGTCTTTCATTGTTCCAATTTATTAGTGGGCTGACACTGCAAAAAGGTATCTCCTCTATTATTTGTGTTCAACTTGGCCAGAATCCCATCGTGCAATTACACAGGGAGAGAAAGCATTCCCTTTTCATTCTCTTCTGATGTTCTGCCTCCTCCAAATATTAGTTTCGAATGTGTGTGGTTAAAGTGGTCTAGACAGGTATGCAAGTTGATTGACTGGATGAATCTAAATTAGAAGGAGAAGATATAAAAATAATATTTAGGGTCAGAGAAATAGACCAAATGTTAGGATGTATAGTGATAGTTATATATAAAAATACTATATGCCTATGAAGTCCTTTTTGATAATGACTACAATGAGCTGCAGCAACCAGTCTCATAAAAATGTTTTCTATCTGAAGCTCTTCCAGAATTGTGCACTTTTTTTTAGACTTTGAGAGATGACATGAGAAGATGGCAATTTCAGCAACAGAAATTGAGGTCAGATTGCAAAACTTGAAGCCATGTTTTGCTTGGTTTCTAGCTCCAGCATATTTTTATAACCAAATAAATAAATAAATATTAAAATTTCACTTACTTGTGGAATTTATTCTTTTCATAAAGATCAATAAAAGGTGTTGATTGTTGCACCTGCTTTATTAGATGGGAAATATCAACTTAGAAGCTTTATTTATTAATGTTTGCCTTCTACTAAGTTAGAAAGGGTCAGAGGAGTGTTTCAGGCTGTTTTGAATACATGGAGAGCAGAGACCTACAGAAAGTTTTGTCTGTGTGACACACATCAAATCCTTTTTTTCCTATAAGCCCTATAGAAAAACAAACCCACTGCCATCCCATTAAAAAAAGTCAGCAAAGCAAAAGAGGTGTGGAAATTCCTATTTTAACTGTTCTGTCAGAATAAAAGCCTGTGGTAGAGGGCATGTCAAAATAACTTACCTGGCCACAGCAGAATAGGTTGTATTCTGCACCTGACTTGTAGACAAGTTACAATATTTGGGCAGTTCTGTCACAGCTGGCAACAGTCAAAGAATGTAGCATGGTGGAGAGACAATTATGAATGCTCAGGACAGAGCTCCCAGTCAGACACATCTTTGAATGATCTGGTATCCTGGCACAGAGTTCCAGTTAGAGGGTGGGGAGAGAGACTGTCTGAGAGCCATTTAGAGGTTCTGAGCTCTCAGGTGTTCTCAAGACAATTCAGGCTTCATGAAGTAAAGGCTCCTTATTTTTAAATGAAGAAAAGTTTAAGTAGGAGATGGGAATCTGTTTGTGAATCTTGCCATCCACTGAATCATGCAGACACTTGATTATAGTCAAGCTGTGTTCCCTACTCTGATTTATTTGTGTATTGCATTTTTTACCATAAAATATTTTCTTTATAACCACTCACAGATACAAAAATGTTTCTGTGGACAAAACACCTACTTTCTAAAAGCCTTACTGCTGTCTTTCAGCATTAGACATTGTAATCCTTTTTTCTGCTTCACAGTGGATTGATATAGAAATGGAATTACAAATAGTATTAAATGTAGATGTGGATAGAAAAGTTACCCTTTGTTTCCCAAATCAATTGTTGTCTTATCATGCAATCTTAGGCAAGTCATTTAACTTCACCTGGCCCCAGATTCAGCAGAGATATATAGACAATATGAAACATCTTAAATTGATTTGAAATGTGATTATATCACACCCCCTCTCCTAATTTTCTAAATAAAAATGGAAGTAAAATATTCCCTCCTCCCAAAAAATATTACACTCTATGACATTCAAACTGTCCTTTAAAATTCCAGAGGTAAGGTCTCCTGAAGGTCTTATTTAAACTTTAGTTGCACTGTCTTTGTTCAATGCCTTTCTATTTGGTGTATGTTGCCTTAAGCTGCATATTATTTGAAAAATAAGTCTGTTGCATTGCTTAGCATAATAAAAATATCCATCCCAAATTTTCACATATGATTATATCTATCGATAAGCCTGGCGATATCTCAAGAAGGTGGTGGGAAAACCTGCACTCCTCATTACAACTTCATGAAAGAAGTTTTGAAATGGCTACCTTAGGATATTTTCTTTTTTATTTCCAAGAACTAGTAATATTGAAGATGCGTAGGATTTCATACAATCAAAAATATTTAGCTTAGAAAAGATCTTTAAGATCATTACATCCAACTGTTGAACCAACACCACCAAGTTCACCCCTAAACCATACCCCTAAGTATTACATCTACACACCTTTTGAATACCTCCAGTAAGGGTGACTTGACCACTTCCCTGTTGGTTCCATAGCTTGAGAGGTCATATAAGAGCTTGGTAAATCTACACAAATTATAGGTAGTATTCTGTCTGTGAGTCTGTCTTCGGAGAATACACCTTCTACAGACACCTTTTTTCTTGTAATTAAGTTTAAAAAATAAAAGAAAATCTATAAAAGCAGGGTACTTTTCTCTAAATGGCATAATTTAGAGTCATCCATGAGGTTATTCTGCTTCTTAAGGTTTGAGAAACATCTAGTATTTAAGCAGAATAAAATTATATGCACATATGGTTAAGTGAATTTATCTAGCCATAATAGTGTAGTCTTATTTTGTAAAAGTAAATGTGCACATTTAGACCAGAATGATGTCTCTTTTAGTGCAAGGGAAGTATTCCGAAAGGGATTCTATTCCCCATTTAAGGCTGCTGCACAGGAGGCAGCCAACACTACAAATCCAATAATGATATTGAAATTACTCACACAACCCTATTGGCAAGTCATCCAGGAGGTTTTATTACTTATGTTGATTGTGTTCATGCCTTTTATTTCTTTCTGTTGGTAAGTCACCATTTAAAGCAGAATTTTCTCAAAATTATGGCTTTCATGTGTGCATTATGTAATATCTTGAGTCTCATGCCTGCCAAATTCTCCTTTGTCAACCAATGTAAAGAACACTGGAACTTTAGATAGCAGGGGGAAAAAGCCCTATTTTTCAAAGAAATTTCCCCAAACAGAACAGGACAGAGAAATTCCCCTGACAGAGCAGGATAATGCAGTTTACAAGAGTTAGAAGTAACAGTTCATCCTTTTGCTCTATATATGTACCAGGTCTGGTCATTACTGTATCTCCACTAATCTACTGTTGCTGAAGATACAGCCTGATTTTCTTGATATTACACTATATTAAATTTATTATGCATTAGCGATTACTTAAGAAGGTAAATTTAAAATAGGAAACATATTTTGCATTTGTAGATGAAACATTATTCAAAAGAAAAGTATGTAGGAGTCTAACATATTCTTCATTAATGACATTTGCATGCTGATTTTGAGTTGTTTCCCATTCCCTCACTACATTGTTAATATCATACTACTTCTCTCTGTCATTACTTGGCAGAATGGTTGTATTTTTATCCCCTGAGATTCTACTGGCTTTATTTATTCTGAATTACATTGAAGCATTGCAACTCAAAAATATATGAAAGAAACATAAACTAAAACCTGTTACTTTAAATTTTCAGTTTCTGCAATGTTGCAAGTGTGATCATTGTGCCATAATTATGCTTTATATACAGTCAGTTTTAAAGGAAGCCATATAGATTATAAAAGCTTTAATAAAGATGCAAATCTAGACATTTGTTGAACACATTATTTTCTCTGGGGAAAAATTATTTGTGAAACATAAAGGTGATGTTTCACAGTGGAAAGGCAGTGGAAAGGCAGGGGTTGTTGCATGTCATATTGTTTGATTAATTTTATTTCAAAGTTGCTAACTTTGCTAATGTAAAATTTTTAAATGAAGTTCTAATATAATCCTGTCACTTCCACAATTCTGATCTAACTCAACTCTCACTATTAACTTTTATAAAAGAGATGAATGGATTTTCTTGTAACCTTGGTAAACCCTTTGTAGAAGTAATTTATACTATTACCTGATTTAAAATGCAACCTCAAACAATTATGGAAAGGGACAGGATTTATTTAGATATATAAAATAAGCTAGTTTTCAGAAGAGGAAATTTCTTCACGGAACTGTTTGCAACTAAGCTCTTTACACTTCCCTTTATTTTCATTTATTTGCATAGCTGTCAGTGGGCTTTTTTCCATTGACACTCTTCACCTAATTCATGGAGGTGTTGCAGAGCTTGTGCTTAAGAATTGCAAAAATAAAATCCTGAATAATGATGCATATATTTTATTTCTGTTATAAAACTTTAAACTCACAAATGGATCCAATAAGCTCTACTGGATAGCTTTGGTGTATGTCCAGCACATTTTAATGCTATATTAAAAATCTCATGTCAGAGTTCTTCAGTTACTTTTCTTCTACATTTCTCATTTGGGTTGAATTGCAATAATATATTTTCATCATATTTTCACATGATCTTGCTTACTCCAGGGCTGAGACCGGAATCTATTTTCTTATAACTTTTAGGTAATGTTTTCTGAACTTCTTTTAGGAAATATTTACAGCTACTGCCTTTTAAACACATACACAGCTGCCAGCTCTTATGTATGATAAATGGATATTGCAGTGTTAAGCACTTACTTAAAAGCTCTAAACCTAGGGACCAATATATTCTGCTTTCCTTAAAAGTGTTGTGGTGTGTATTTTGGGGGGGGACCCCTGGGAGGATTCCCTGGGAGCCCCCCGGGGGTCTTAGAGGCGTGGGTGTTCTTGTGCTGGCAGGCAAGGAGACTCAGACGCCGGTAGGGCGCTGACAGGGTGAGGGTTTATTCGGGGTTTGGTTCCAGGAAGCCGCATGGTCCCTGAGGGGGAAAGGGGAAGGGGAGAGAGGGGAGGGGGGAGAGTCCAGAGACCCCCAGGGGGAAGAGGGGCCAAGGGGAAAGGGAGCCAAAAGAGAGCGCGAGGCTTCTCCGTTCGCACTCTTATCCCCGAGGTTCGAAGGGCGCGGTGAGATTGCACAGCCAGTGAGGTTACAGATACAGGATACTGCAGGGAGGTACAGACTTGGAATGAATCATACACTTTGCAGGGGTGAGCTAGAATATACCATTACAATAAAATACAATTACACATAAAAGCAGCAGTACTAGATTTCCTAGATTTCTAGAACCTCCAGCTTGTGATTACTGTACTTTAAGGGGGAGACAAGCTGAAATTTTGAATGTGAGCAGAAAAACATGATATGATTATCATTGTAAACAAGTCAGTGATCACAGGTATATTGTAACTACTGGTGAGAAGAAAGTAGAAGAAATACAGAAGAGTGGATCAGAAGAACGACTTGAAGTAAAAATTGGCATATTTCAGACAAATCTCGATCATGGAACAGTTGGTGACTTGCCTAGCTGTATGAGAAAATTACGTTTCTTTTAAATATGCACCAAGATTATTTGAATCAGAAGTCAAAACCAGCCACCATCATGTGTTCGGTTTGATTACTTGGCTTTTGTTTGCTTGTTTGTTTTAGGAAAACCAAAGAATTTCATCTACACATCAGAGGCAAAATTTGATTATATTGCCCATTTATAGAGAAAAATATAAAAGAAGAGATAGAAAAAGTAATTAATTTCTTCTCCATTCTTTCAAAAGCTCCTGACATGGCAGGTTTAATAAGCATATATGTTTGTGCCTGTCTCCGTTGCTCTAAGACTCTTTGCAGTATAATAGGAAACTTGGATAGTTCATCTGGATAGCAACTGAATTTATTTTTCTTGTCAGTTCTGCCCCAGTGTCCAGAGGAACCATGCCTATTTGAATTATTTTGGGTTGACACAGTTTGGTTTTTAGCTAAAGTGGAAAGAGTTCCCTGTCAGGACCTTGGAATTGTTTTGAGACAGACACCTACCAGAGTTCATTTTTAAATATTGACATATTGTTGGACTATTGAGGAAGCTAGATGCGACTTCGAGAAATACCCATATAAAATTCTGAGTGGGTCCAAGTCAGCCCTTTCCCTCTGGCCACTTGAACAGGTAAACGATGAGCTAGGGCATTCTCTTAGGATGGCCCAGGCTGGCCCGGCCCTGCCTCTCCCTCCCTCCTTGGAGGAGAGTCAGCTCAGGCCTGGTGGGACCCTGCTGCTCCCCGTTAGGCGGGGGAGGAGAGGTTGTCTACCCCCAGAGCCCTGGAGCCAGCCAAGCTGGGAGAGAGCTGGCAGAGCCGGACCCCTAATAACACCTGTGGGCCTGGCTGAGTGAGCCCACCCCGATTTGCCACTGAGGGGTGGGCAGGGCCCCCCCTGCCCTCCTTCCCGCTCCCGTCCCTCTCCTCCGGTGACTCCTGGGCAGAGAGGAAAAAGGGAGGGAAGCCCGGCTGCTCTGAGGAGCAGTGCTGGAGAAGCTGCTGCCCGGCAGAGAACACATGACCACCTCAGGCCTGGGCAGATTTAACCTATATCTAAGCAACCTGAAACTTTTGAAGCTTAACTCTTCCTTGAGAGAGAGATGGACAGAGTGAACATAGAGAAGACCCAGCATGAAGTCAGATGGAGAAAGCGAGTGAAAGACTAATTGGAAGAAGAATGAAGGAGTTGCCTGCTGGCTGGACTTCTTATAGGGACATGGAAATGATACTTTAAATCATGGGAGAAATATGCATTTGGGGAGATTGTTGTTCATTTGTGGATTTAAGCAAAGGTATTTGTGATAAACTGAGTGAATATTGAACTGTTAGCTGTGATCCTGTGATCCCATGAGATGTTTGAACACAGAGATGAGAGACCCTCTGCGCCAGTGAAGAAGTGAAGAGACAGCTCTGTTCCCCAAGAAAAATAATCCTTTGCCTCTGGAGCTGTGCATCTTTAAAAGGTGACACCACAACATGCTAGAGCCTCCATGACCCAAAAGCAGCTTGAGGCACTGCTAATGGAAGGGGTCACGGAAGTAGCTCTCCCAGGCAGCTGTTTCTCTGATGGTTGAGAAACCCACAGGAGAACTCTTCTAAGTTATCAATGGAACCCATGACTCTAAGAGAGACTCCTTCTCCTAAAGAAGTAATGAAAGACTATTTTTTCAAATAGTGAAACTGACTGAAAATCACAGGTTGTCTCTCCATGTTGATTGTGAAAAAGTGAAGTTTGAGGGGAGAAAAGTTTTGAAAGTTTCTCTTTTTTTTCCCTTTTTTTCCTTCTCCTAGTGTGTGTTAATAAAACTATCTTTGTAACCTTTAAGTTGGGCCTGTTTTGCTTTTTCTTCCCTAATTCTATCTCAGAAAGGAAAGAGAATAGGCACAAAAACCCATCACAGAAACAACTGAGCAAAACCATGATTATGTCTCTGTAAAAAGCATTTTTGATGATTTGGCATACTGGAAAATGATATGCATAGACATATCATGAGTCTTTTGGAGACAGATTTCTTTTTCATTTTCATTGGGTTTTAAGATACAGAATCATTACTTGGATTGTAAGATCTCAGAATTTTCTTAGCATGTTCAGTACTTCTCAAATAAGTATCTGATTGTAATTGAGATTACACTATTCCAGATCATATCAGACCAAGTTGTTTGGACAAAGCAAAGTGAGCAATTTAAAGCAACTAGGACTTTCCTCCCAATTTTGGCTGCAGCAAAAGATTTGAAAAACTAAAATTCAGTCTATTTTCAAAGAATTATTATCAAATGTATGTTGCAATTTGAAAAACAGAGATAACATCTAGATAGGTTTATTTTTAAAAATTAGTTTAAGAATTAGTCTTATTTTTACAAATATTAATAAATGTTTGATTTTTAATAGGTATTTTTAAACAGGGAATAAAAAAAACCAAACCAACTTTGAAATAAAAGATGCACTGTATTATAGAAATACACACTAATATAAAAATATTTTCCCAGATTCTGGGCAGATGAATAAAAGAGACATTAACCTTCTTTAAATAGACACAAGGATTTTCCAGCTATAACTGAATGGAAAAGGATTTTCTAAATCCGTGGCAATTCAACATTAAACAGAAAAAAAGAGAGACATTATCCACTTGACAGAAACAAAAGAGAAAAATCAATTCATATATAAAACTGCAAAAATATAAGGACAGGACCAAAGCATAGATATAAGTCCCTAGCCATTCTTTCCCCCAAACAAACAGTTTCATAAATCAGGAGTATAAATAACTTAATTAGATATTTTTGAGAGTTCCATTCTTATCTGTGAGGCGTTGTATACAGAATTTTACATAATGAGTAAAGATTTGCTGACATTGCAGTATTTCTGAAAAAGGTTTTGATGAATAAATCTGTTTTGACAAAATACTTTCTTTGAAAAATCCCCGACTTGTGCCAGTTAATTCTGATTAGCTTCATGCAATGAGACATGAGGCCATGAGGCATTGCTTCTGAGGGCAGTACAAGTTACACAAGAGGTCCCATAGAGCTGAAAGTATGAGAGGCTTGAACAGCCCTTCATCCTATGAATGCTCCAGGCTGTCCCCACACCCAAACTCATTTGGGCTGAATCTCTTCCCTCTCGATAGTGCTACCCATTTTTGTAGCTTAATGGGTCTCAAACTAAATCAGCTTGTGTCAATACGGATGGTGACTAGACTGTCAGTGCCCAGAAGCCACCCATGTGGTATATTCCCTTAGATTCCTGAGAAGTGGAATGATCCGTTTCTTTGGGAGGAGGAGGAAGAGATGCCATTATAAAATGAGGATATGATCTGTAATCAGATCATGTTGCTTATAATGATACTGTTCCCCTGTGATGATTTGGCCTCAACATGAATATTGAGAAATCCAACTGCTACAGCAATATCAGTTGCCGTTTACCATACACTCTCTTAATTTCAGGACTACACACCATATGGAAAGCAAAGAATTTAGAAGGTGGAGGGAATTAATAAACTGCAACTAAGCCTGGGGATTTAATAAAATCATAAAAGATGCATAATGGCAAGTTTAGGACAGAAAGAGTCAGCAGATTGCCCAAAAAAATATCTGCACAGGTCTAAAAAAGTTTTTAGCAGCAAAAAGAAAAGCAGAAGACAATAAAACAGAATAGGCAGAGAAAAAAAAATAATGTACTCATTATTTTAAAAATTATGGTTTAATTTATTTAAAAATTGAAATAACAATAATCTCCAAAACTAAATCTTTTTTTAAAAAGGTTCAGTTCAAAAAAGACTTTTTAGACAACAGTGTCTCTGTTGCTGATATATTTAGTCTTTTTAATATGGATAATCACCTATGCTCATGGTTATTATATCATTTCTATGTGACTCAGATATCATCAAGGTTTGTACAGGTGCTTTGATTTGTCTGCTGACTAAAGACAGGATCAAAAGCCTTCTCCAGTAAAGCTGTTCCTGTAACCATGTGATTATCTTCTTATTAATGAAATATTTGAACTTAGCATAACTTGGGAAACTCCTGTATTCATCTAGTAGATAAAAAAAACCAAACAAACTATTTTAAAAAGTTTATAAACACTTTAGAATTAATTTTTATTAAATTCAACCTTTCTTTTTAAATTGTCATGAGATGAAGGTTTTGCCTTAACATTTTTCACTGCAATCTAGTATTTAACAAAATCTAAACAAAGGTAACTTGTAGAAGTATTCTCCAAAGAGAAGTATGTAATAGCAAAATACTTTATTTTAAAACAATATATTTCCTGTTTGTTACTCTTCCTTTCTAATCTATCGTCAACAAATCCTTCAATGCTTATATACCTTTGGGAATTATCTGTGGCTCTTAAAGATTTGTCACTGAACTTTAGGGAAAAATGACTTGCAAGATTAGCAGGACTGGAAAAACGAACATCTGTTGGAAAAATAAACAGCTGCCTTTCTGAGTTGCATGATGAATAATCTGTTACTAAACATTTTTCTCTCAAGTAAATTTCATTGCAATTGATATTATCTATTTTGTATTCTTTACCGACGTAAGAATTTTAACTAGAATTCAAAACAAAACCCACAACCCCCCACACAAAATGATATACATCATCCCAACAAACAAACAAAAAACCCCAGGAAAGTAATTTTCACTGAGTTCTGTATTGCAATCTTTCCTTGTAAAAATCAAATGTATCTTTTTTCACTGCTCATTTAGCATTATTGATAGTCTGCTTATTTTCAAAAGTTTCGTTCATCCTTCATCCCATTGATGCTGACAGCAAATAGATTTACTTATTTTATGTATGCTTTTCAAACTTCCAGTGCAAGAAAGTTCTTCTCCTTCAGGCTAACAAAATAATGAATGACATTTGAGTGAGACAAAAATTTGTCTTTAGGTGAACTCTGGAGCTATGTGTCAACCTTTGAATTCCCAGAGGAAGAAAAGTTATTCGTTCCTCATTCTTCTGTAGCCTCTGGTGAAGAGGACATCTTGATGTGAACAGAAAGATGCTACAGGATTATATACCTATTTTTAAGTTAGAACAAATTGAAGTGAAGACCAGCACAAAAGCACAAATCTGCATGAAACTGTCGGCAGTTTGCTACAGCTACTTCAGAATTTCAAGTAGATATGATGGCCTATTTCTTGCTGCATCTGCATATTGGGCATGATCATAATTGTGAAGGAAGGAAAGGATGGCCAATGACATCAATGAAAGAAAGAAAAACCTGTGCACCCATATTTTATACCAGAAAGGGATGGTTTGAACAGCACATCGGACTTAAAATGTTGCTTTGAACAAAGACGAAAGCTTTTACAAGGAGATGTTTTACTTTCAGCACCAGACTTGATTGCCAGCCAACACAAGAACATCTGGTGTTATTTCTCATGTTGCAGGAAATCATATCTAGTCTCCAGCCACCAGCTCAGACTAGATCTCCATTAGAGTCTGTATTTTACTTTCTGGCTCCAGAAGGATGGTTTGCACATGGTGGGGCACTTCAAATGTCACAATGATCCCTTCCTGATCAGACAACGGGCCTATGTCCATGACAATGAAATTAGCTCTCAGAGATGTGTGCTTATCTATATACTCTTGACAGCACATTTGTTGGGATTTTTCTCCTAGACAACATATTGCAACTGATTTATTTTCAGTGATGCTAAAGTTGTATACAAGCTTATCCATGCAAGTAGTCCCCTGCTTTGCTGTGTTTTGGTATTTGTAACATTTATTTCACCCTTTATTAAGAATGTTCTTATAATTTATTATCCAAATAATTAGGCATTAGTTTCACAATACATTTGCATTTTAACTGTAATAAAACATGGATTTTCTTATTTTTATAGTGCAACTTCAAAAAACAAACAAAAACCCCAAACCCACAAAAATTCCCTAAGAAATATCAACAAAAGCCCTAAGATGTGGTTTTCAGAGCATTCAAGCACAGCAACTCTAGATTTGATTTAGTGATTGAGTTTTACTAAGATAAAAGGAAATGTGTGTTAACTAAAACACTTCATGAGTAGCTATACTGATGGAATACCTTTACAGTGCCACTGTTTGCATTACTCTTCTTTTTCTTCACCTTTTATGCATTCTTTTTGGTACCTCTTCCCCTTGTAGAGTATTACAAGTTTTACTTTCATTCCTCTTTTCAATTTCTTTTCAAGATTTCTTTAAATTTGCTGATTCCTTTCTTACAGGAATGTGCGTAAAAACACTATACTTTCTTACATTAATGTGAAAATTCTGTCATTTACTCAGATATAGTGACAAAATATTGGTTCTGCATTGCATATGAAGGATATAGAAGAGTATGTGGGACATTGAATAGTTCTATTGAGAAGATTTTGCTCACTTGTGAGATCAACACGAACATCTAAATATACTAAAATTTACCATAAATACTAAAGGAAAACAAAAAGCTGCAACACAAAATAGATACTAACTGACTGTAAATGATGCTGTTTCTGTGTAGAGATAAATACTTCCATTTCATTGAGAAGGAACTGGCTGGGTCACCTCTAAATGCCCATGTATATAGATTTTGAATATTGTGAAAAAATTTCATAATATTCTGGTTTCTAAAGAATTATAGAGAAATGAAGACTGTTCTGCAACTCTAAAGCTACATGGAAAAACAGGAAGAAAAAATAAAAGGTGAAAGAAGCAAAAAGACACAGATTGAAAATAAGTCTAAAAGGTGTAAAAAGTTTTAGAGAATTAGACTTCATAATTCATTCACTCTGTTTCTCTAAAGACTGAGTCTTTATGAGATGCACAAATTTTCAAGATGATTGACTACTTTGGGAATATTGAGACAATTGCTCCTGACTTTCCCTTTGTTGAAAATATAGTAGATCAAAAGGCTCTGAAAAGCATTTTAAGGGAATTTTCAGTGACTCTCATTAATAATTGCAGTGTTTATAATACTTGACTGACTACCTGTCTGAAGGGTGGAAGAGTTCACTTCTCAATCAGCACTGTAAAGTTTCTAAAGCATCCATTTTGTTTTATGCTTAATTCTGTAAATGTTGGCTTGTTTATTTTTATTGATTCCTCTGGTAAAAATGAGCTGAACATAAACCCAGGCACAATTTGCTTAAGAATAAGGTCTTTTTGTTTCTAGAATCTCAGTAAAACCAAATTGGATACCTTTAGTGATTGCTTAAATATTTTTCTCTAAATTTTATAGAAAATATTATGTTTATGCTCACTCCTTGACCAACATTGTTGCATATTAAAGGAAGAATTCTTACAGTACTCAATTTTGACAGAGGAAAATAAAGTATTAAAACAGTATTTATTTTTCCACATTTCTCTTTTATTCAGTGTGTAATAATCGATAGCTTCTTTTGTGTTGTGCATAGCATTTCTTAGGCTTATTTCTGACCTCAAGCAGAATTTGTCATTTGCAGCTGGTTTTTTCATGGTAACTTTCACTGCATAATTAACAGTTTCACATCCTTTTAATCATCAAAGTGCTACATTATTGGGAACTATGTGCTTCAGCTTTGTCCTCTGTTTATTTGCATTTACTAATCTTGGTGTGAATGCATAAATCTTCATTCTCAAGAAATTATGAACGTAACCTGGTGTAATAATATTGATCAAAAAAAAGTCACCTCCTTGAAACTGTTCTAATGATTTAGCTGGTAAGGCTGAAAATATCCAAGTAATGTTTCCTAAGGCAAAGTTTAGCATTTATTTTCCTGTAGAAGAAAGTGGGTGCCCTGTGAGCTGGATATAAAAATACATTCTGTCCAAAATATGAATGTCAGATGGTAAGGCCCTGAGGCTGTCCAGCAACCTGTGTAACTCAGTGAAAGAATTAACATCTGTTTCCAGTATCGTTGCTAAAGCTGAAGAAAGTAAACCAAATGGAATTTGAGAGCACCCATATAGGAAACTTTAACACTGTTTATGCCTATTGCAAATGTTTTTTTACATCATTATCACTTCAGTAAGGTACACTATAATATGGAAGAATCACAGGTATGAAAGTATTTCCAAATTACACGAGGATCAGTAATGCCTAATCAAATGTTAACCCTTAAATTGTTACTGGTATTAGAATATATACTCAAACATTAAAAGTTAAGGTACACTATTTAATCTTTATTTTGTCTCTTTCTCCACTGTTATTGAGTTACTAAGAACTTTTGCCAAGTTGAACATTTTTTTTGAAGTGATCAATGTGGTCACTTTTCTCATTATTGCATAGTATGTTTTCAGGTTGAGTCTAAAAAAATTCAGTTTCCTTGGTATTAATTGAACATAAATTATCATGTTGTGTGATCAACTATTTCAGTATAAAACAAAATCTCCTTTCTCCTTTCCAAACTCTCATCTTATGTAATGAGAGAACAAAGTACAAGATTGTGCAGAATTAGAAACTCTGTTTTTCTTTTATCATATCAAAAGTTAGGGATCCCCACAGAAATTATGTTTATTGACAATAAGCAGAGGGTATTGTTCTGTTTGAACATGCAGGTAAGCATATTCAGGTAACAGGAACATTGCTTTGATGTGGTTCCTTAACAGTTACAGTAGCAAATATGGACTTCTATTAAAACTTTCATACTTTTAAATTACTGCCAGGAAGAGATTAAATTTAGTTTATCAGAAAACAAATCCAAGAAAGACTGATCATAAATCTCAAACATTTCAGCGGTTTAATGTCTTTCCTGAGAAACTTGTTCTGAATTTTTAAAACTGTGTTAACTAGTCTTTGAATTCTAATATGTAATTAATAAAATATTTTAATTAGGATAACATAAAGGCCTGGTAGTTGTGCAGGTAACTATCAGGGTCCCAAAAAATTCATTTTTGTAAACACAGGACAGCAAGCTGAATCCAAAACTGTTTATCAAATCTTGAACCGGAGTTCAGCATGGTTAATTTTTAAACATATTGACAGTATACAAGGGCAGTTTCTTATGACAACTTGTTCATAGAATGTAGCCTGAGTACAAAACCATGTTCCTGTTCTGGTTTTGTCATGCTTTGCCTGTGGACAGCCAGTAGACAAATTCAATCTTTTTACTTCCTAGCTAATACTGTCCCCTATCCTTATTATCTATTTTGGAGTTCTCAGAATAGGAAGAGGCAGCTCCAATGTCTCTCCTTACGAAGTCTAGACATGCCTATTCCTTATGGAGTGTACTCATAGTGCTTGTTCCACTTACAGTAGATTGAATAGACATTTTACACAACATCACTATTGTGGTAGAAATATTATCTCTGTGTAATCTTGTTATGAACCTGTGAAATTATAACTTCTCTCCTGAAGGAGTTAAAGTTAGTACATTTCCTGTGTGTCTGAGTTCAGAGGCAATGAGGAATTCTTACTAACAAAAGGTGATTTTTTTTAATGCAAGTGAATGGACAATAAACAAAAACTTGTAATTCTGTTTATCCACCAAAACACAATCACTATATTTCCACTATGACTGGGGAGCTCTTTATCCTTTGTTCTTCTTTTGTTTTGTTTTCTGTTCTTCTGATGCTTACTTGATAGTGATACATCATAAGTCACTAACAGAAATTAAAAGGAATTTGATTGAGAAATGAAGAAAAAAGAATCCAGACTGAATAGAGACAATAATCACCTGTGATGACTCACCTCAAATTTTGGTCCTCACATTTAATAAGAATTGACACACTCATTCTGTAATTTTAAATACTTCTGCTATCTCACAGAATATTTTTCAATCACAACAGTTCCAGAATTAGTAATAGATGAATTTATATTATATTTACAAGCAAATAAATTAAGCTTCATTAAGAAGGAAATAGGGATACAGTTGCAAAATGTTCTTTAAAAAAGGATGCTATTTTAGTAATGTAATGCACACCATATTCAAAAATGAATGTCTTATTTCACTGCACAATGAAGGGTCAGCAGTAAATTTTTGATAGATCCATTAAAAAAATAATGTCAAAATAGACTGAGTTCAAAATGAGCTGGTTGTATGCAAGAAAAAAGTTTCCCAAAAGAATTCAAATAAATTTGGATTAATCAAATCATTTTTCCCCTCACAATTTTCCCCCCAACAAGCTTAATTTGCTTTGGAAATCTTTTTTTTTATACTCAAAGGAAATCTAAGATGTATATATTAGGTTTCTGATCTACTTGAGAGATCTTTGAGAGATTTCAAAGTAAGTTATCCAAGTTTCCATAGCAGTACTTAGTAATCTTACATTTATTGGAAAGAAAAAATGAAATTATTGATTCCTAACAAGAGATGCAATTTTTAGTATGTCAAGTATGGTCATTACATTTCCCAAAACATGAAGGGTGACTGGGGATGTTTTCTTTCCAGCAAGTCAGTAGCAAGGCTGGACAGGTGAGATTAATGAAGCATCCTTTGGGACAGAAGCTGAGTGTCATAGCTGTAATTGGTTTTTCCCATTTTATGGAAGGTACATGGCTACAGACAATTGTTTGTTTGAGCTCATATATAAGTACTGGTGTCCAGAAAAGACATATTAAGACATAAAACCTTCCTCTCCTCCCCACTTCCACTCCACACCCTCCCCTCCACACCACCCTCCACTGTTACATGTCTCACTTTTGATTTAATACAGCTCTAGAGAAGAAGCCCTTTTGTCTTTGTCAGGACCTTTTTCAGGCCTCAGACTGGTTTGTCTTTGTGGCCCTCACAGCAAAGCTGTAATGTCTAGGCAAAAGGGAAAAGAAATACGTATAAAATATTTCTGTAAAAATTCTGAAAATATATTTAGTTTAGAATCCCATTCTTAATTCAAGTATGAAGTTTCTATATTTCTTCAATATTTAAATATATTCACTAAGTGATAATGCAAGCTCACTTGAATGCATGAATTCATTAAATATTGTGGAACATTTATGAGTTTGCTTTGCTCTAACAAAATTTTTGTACTAAGAAATCCACCAAAGACAATGTATGCTTCTGCTTCTTTTTTCTCAGTACCTCTCATTTCTGCTTGAATGTGATGATTGTGTTTATTTCCTGTTTTTTTCTGCAATAAAATTGGTGTCACTAGGTTTTTTCCCCTGTTACTGTCATTTTGTCCTATCAAAGAAAAAAATTGTGATATAAAGATTTCAGATACTTTAAAATATATTTTCCATATATAAAGATTTCAGATTTTTTAAATGTATTTTCCATTCCTTCTTTTGTTCTGCCAGTGTCCAATCCAATGCAGCTCTAATCTTTCCTTATTTACCCTTGTTGAAACTATTCATTCTGCATTTTCTGTATGTTGTAACACTCTAACAGAGAGGTGGTCTCTATGAGGACAAGTCAGGGACAAGCATCTGAGGACAGACCTCTAATAGTTGCCCACTCTCTAAGGACAGGAGCAGTTCCTTGCCAAGGGTGGGAGACAGAACCCATCATTTTCCTGCAGTACAGAACTGGCTATAACCATCAAAAAATAGCTTTATTCTCACTGTTGGTTTGTCTGTTGCATTGTTTTCCCATGAGATTTTTTTCCTTGGCTTTCCTTTGGATATTTAGATAACTTCTGCCATAAAGCAGTCCTAATGAATGCAAAACATTTTCTCCAGGGAAAAGACTGACCAAATGTCTGATTTCTAAATTTAAAATTTCTCCCTTGAACTGTTTTTACACTGACCCTGCTAGAAAGCATATTTTTATTATGAAACACAGTAGAAAACAAAATTAGGGCACTAAGGTGAAATGCATACATGAGAAACAATTCAAAATTTTCTTTTAATTTCAATATTTTTAGATTTCCAAGTTCATTCCCATACATGACAAAGCTCTGATTTTTTTTTTTTTTTAGATTCTCAAATGTTGGTATGCTAAATTGTACAAATGAAATTTGATTAATCACAGGTTCTTTATCCTTGCCAAATAACATTTACTTTATTAGAAAAAAGGAGGTGAATATTTGCATTATTTTCCAAATAATCTTTTTCCGTGCATCAAGGGAATTGTACACCTACTGAAGCAATGAGGAGAAGAACAAAGAAGAGAGCTAAAATATTCTTCACTGTCCATGTTTAACCTAGTCCTTCATTCTCATGTATACACTATTTTTGCACAAGTTTTCTTATGGTGAAATATTTATTACATTAGTATTTTTCTAATACTGTAGATAATTTCAATAGCAATTGAGAAGCAGAATACTGCACAAATTACCCCTCCAAAATACTATTTTGATGTATACTTTTCAATTTATTTATATATTTTTTAATTTTAACTTTTACCCTTTTTTTTTCTTATTTTTAAAGAGTTATTGTAGCACTGTAGGTTTTCTCAGTATTCCTGAGGCAAATACAATGCTGTCTGTGAGTTTATATTAAAGCTACGTTGTAAAAGATTATTTGAGTTTTCTTGATATAATTTTCCCATAACTACCTCTGAATATACATATGTAAAATATATTTTTATGTAGTTCCCAAAGTCAAGTTTCCAAGCTTTTGTTTTTCATTAAATATGTAACAGTTATGGATTTCTCCCGTGGAACAACTGGCTCACACTCTGAAAAACAGAAATTAAAGGAAAGTGTAAAATTATTTTCAATATGAAATTTAATTTATTTCTTCACTAAGTCAAATAACTTCATAAACTTAATGCTGAGTAACTCACTGAGTAAGTTCTATTCAATCTAAAATACTTCTCTGTCCACTTAAGACCCATCAGGGAGAAGTGTGGAATTTGAGTAACATAGAAATAAAATGCTATTTGAAAGCTATTATTTTTTTCTTTGTTTTTTCTAGTTCCTTCAGTTTATATAAGCTTGAGCTAATGGCATTGGGAAAATGATGAGTTTTCTAGTAGATATGTATCTGCCAGTTTTTGAAATCTAAAGAAACTCCTTTGAGGGAATCCATAAAGATCCTAAAATATAGAATGGTAAAGGATGACAAAAAACAGACTCAATGAAAGAAGAGTATTTTGAATATTAGGATACTTTCCTGTTTTTGCACATATATGCCTGTTGCCATGGAGAAAGAGAGTGAATGCCAAATAATAATAAAAAAAAGACTTATGAATTTAAAGTATAGGTATACTTGATATCAAGAACCTAAATCTCTCTGAAATGCAGAAGGCAGAGAGCTGTGGCCAGTGAATTAAAACACTGGGAGTATATCTATGATCTTCCAAGAGCAAAAGCAAACTCACTCAGCAGTCTAAAAATGTCAGTTTTTAAAGACTTGTGTAAATGTCTTACTTTAAGGTTGTGCCATCTTCTTCTCTCAGGTGTCATAGACTTCTCAACAGTAGTTTTTGAACTAAAGACCTGTAATTTTCTCCAGTACTTGGCAATCAGAACTTAATTTGGTTTCTTAACAGGCTAATGAATTTTTAGGGAAACAAGATCAGGGATTCCATATTACTCCCAGATTAAATGAATTCCTGAAGCAACTGCTGTTTTTCAAATAAGAACTGTCAGATCTGGCTATTTCCTTTGATAGTGTCTCCACATCTGCAGATGGGTCCCTTTGCCTTCTGTTTAATAAAAAGAAAATAAAATCAAACTTTAATGAATTACTTAGCTCTAATGTGAATTTATAAACAGAAATGATAGCTGCAAAGCTGCTGTAACATTGGTGGATCCAGAAGAGAAGCTTGTGCTAAGGCTGGTATGTGACTACAGGGCAGGAAAGCATGTTTTGGGAGCATGTAGAAAATATTCCAAGGTTTATAGCTTTGGGCTCTGAATGTAGTCACATTGAAATATACTCCAAATCATAAAAATTAGATCTTATTTTAGCATTACAAAGCTTTGAGCAGCTTTGAACAGCTATCAATCTATTTTAGTTTTTTTCTTTGTATTTCAGGCAAAGCTCAGCTTCCAAATACAGAATTGCTAATAACTGGAAAAACAAAACAAAATAAAAAACTTATCTATGTTTTATGGTACACTTCTAAACAAATGGGAGAATAAGATAGCAAAAACAGCAAACCAAAAGTAATTATTTCCAAGAGAATGTATATTATTCACCTCTAGCAGTAAAATGCAGGAAGTCAATGCATTTATATTTCAGTATCTTCCACAGGCTGCAAAATTTTTTGATGTCATATATTCCTCCCTTTCATCAGTGGACAGTTTTAGGGGTGGAAGAATGCAAAACATGAGCTCCTACAAAAGGTTCTGGACCTGTCTTTAAAAGTATCTGTTTTCTTTAGGGTAAGATCAATTATGGTGATTTGATGTGGCATTGAGGATTAGTTTATATTTCCAAATGAGTTTAAAACACTTAGGAAACCATTTTTTTTGAAATTACTGTGCCATTTTCTAGCTTTTATCAGTCTTGAGGATTTTTTTAATGGTCAAACCAATATTTTTATTTTGTCTTAGATTTGTAAAGTTTGGTCTCAGAGCAACCATTATGATCATATAGTCTGACTTTTTTGCACTATATGGGCTATAAAATTTCATTCAGTTATTTCATATCTTTCCATGTATTATTTTGATGACCATTTAAAACTGCTCAGGGTACAGGTAGACTTAAAAACCTTATTGGATGTTCTCACGCCTCTTTTAAGACTAAAATCAATTGTGCTATGTAGATCTGTAATCATCAGTTATATAATGTGTACAAACTGGATCCAATATGAAATATGTAAACTGCTTTTGTACTTGAATTTCTTTTTTTTACTTGAATTTCTGTTGATCTTCTAGGTGCTGTCTTTTTTGTTCATGATGCCAATGTTGTCACAAAGGGAAGTTGTTTTGAGGTTATTTTTGCATGAGATCTGAAGATTGCATGAAACCAAAATAATGGACCTCATTTGTTAAACATCTATAAGCTATCTGATTACTGCTTGACAGTGAAATCTTCTACATCTCTGCATATGACATCCATTTTTTTCCCAAAGTTATTGCTACTTTATATAAACTTTTATAGATTTTGAAATATAATAAGAATCTCAGTAGAAGAGATAAGAAATAAAAATAGAAATCAGAATCACAACGAAGTTATAGCAGCTGTGGAAATCTGCTGTAAAAACATGGATTGGAATCATGCTGGAAAAAGGGAAAGCTAGACAGCCTGGACAGAATTAAAGTCATATATTGTGGCAGATAAAATAAGAAGGGAATACATTACTGTGAAAACACCAGATAATGACCACAATAGATGAAAATCATGTTTCTGGTTGAAAATAATAGTATCCCAGAAGCACAGTTTTAAAAAGCTGAAATATGAGGAAGACTTTGAAATGCAGTTTAGAGAGTTTTATGCAAAATGAAATGAAAATTCCAGAATTGCAGAGGGGTGGCTTTTTTTTTTT